>CAIGRB010137020.1:68934-88711 GCA_903798255.1 Fraxinus quadrangulata
TTTAATCTTATCTTTCTTTTTCCTATTTTATCTATCAGATTTTGTATTTCTTCAATCATTATAGTTCTAACTGGTCCTTTAATGAAATTTTAAGATATATTATTTTTAAAACATTTTAAAGTTTCTTGGGATGCATATAATTGACTTATATATTCTCTTTTATTTATGTTTTTATCAAATTCTTTTTCTAATTTTTCTTTTCTTTTTTCTTTTATAAATTTTTTGGTTTTATATGGACCTCTCGGGCCTCTCGGTTTTTCCATTTTTATTGATATGTAAAAATAATTAATTAAAATATCTTTGGGTGTTAAAAGTAACCTTATGTTTTCTATGATGACTAGTATGCAAATTATATTTTAGGGGTATTTTTGGTAGTTCTCTATGTTTAAAAAAGTCAAGGGCCATTCTTGAATTATGGCTTTATTTTTAGGCTATTGGTACGTATTTCCTCTTCGAAATAGGCTTATTTATCCAATAGACATCAGGTGAAATTAACAAAAATATATATATAATAATAATAAAAACATTTTTCATTGAAGCTTATCTCCCTCCCATGCAGAATCTCTCTCTCTCTCTCCCCCTCTCCAGGTTTTGCTTCCTCAACTGACGTTAACCACTATCATTTAAACCTACAATTTCAGCTCTTCCGTTGCAAAAGCTTAGAGTTTTAATCTAATTTCAAGATTTTCTTTCTCGCCTCATAATTTCCTGTTTTCTGCATTTTTTCCCCCTGAAAAGTTATCTCTAATTCACGAGTTTCTACCAGAATTTTATCTCCGAGTCTGAAATTGAAAGTTCAAATTTTCTTTCATTTTTTTTTACAATTCTGATGAAATTAGGGTTTTAGGCTCGTGATTTGAACAATGTCGTCGTAGACGTTGTTCGACATTAGGGGAAAAACTAACTTTTTTCACAAATTGATCAACATTTCGTACGTATTTGTGGATTTTGCGTTGAAAATGTTGTCTATGTCGCCGAATTCAATAGTTCGGAGCTCCATGGAGGAAATGCTTGATTCTCTCCGGAGAAAGGACGAAAATGAGAGGCCGAAGGACAGGCTCCCGGATCTGCCGGCAAGGCCCAAGCCAGCATCCAAGGCCCGCTTGCCTTCGTCTAAGAGGCCGCTGCCCAAAAGCATCAATATTGGGGAATCTGAGTCCTCGAAGAGCTCATCAAATTTTAATGTAAAAAAGGAAGATACAAAAGGTTTAAGAGGGAATAGTTTTGTAGCTAAAAGGGTAAAGGAATGGGTGAAGGTAGGTGAGCCAAGGCCAGAGGATAAGGATCATGCTAAACTCACCAGCTCGCCCCTGGATTTGCACCCAAGGTTTAGGGAGTCTGAGTGGGATGACAATGTTGGTTATTTCGTTGAGAAGGTACAATTGCATTTTGATCCTTTTTTCCTTCCAAAATTGGTCGTTTACAATTGCGAAGCTTTGTTGCTGAGTTTTGAGTTTTAAACATATTCTCGGGTTGTTAATCAATAAGATGTGAATTCACTTGAGAGGATTTAGTATGGTTTAAATAGTATATTCATAGAACACACTCCAAATGGGATGATCATATGGTTGGATTAGACTTTTGCATTCAACAAAAAAATGGAAGGCTTATTGAAATGTAATGGAAATTATTGGAGCTTATTTTTTTGTCATCAGAAACTTTGTAGTTTGTTTCTCCCAATTTTTCCTTTATCTATGTTCTTTATTTTACCACCAATGCTTACCATAATATAATAGTATGTGTATCTATTTATATGTATTCATCTATATAATTTATAAGCATTACAAGAGCGAAATTGCACCTAGAAAAGTTACAGGTACTTATAGTGTATATAAGAATGTTTGCAATGTGTGTTCATTGAAGTAATTAAACATTAAAAAATATAGCATATGCGGCCATCACCTAAGCATTCGGGCCAAACCCAGATCCAACGAGTTTTCCCTAACCAACTATGGTTTAGATGCTTGAATAGTATGTAGCAGACATTATACTTACAGCTAGTTCTAGATTGTCTTCCAGTATGGTCTACTTTGTTATATGTTAAAAATCTGGAAAGACAGTTAAGCTTGCATCACAATACTTGAAATGGGACCTTATCTGCTAGGTGGAAAGCCAGAGTAGTGCCTTAAGTATTAGTAGCCATTCTGCAGCAGTTTGACATACTTCCTGATGCACCAAGTTGGTTATATGACTGTACTTCTGAGCACAATAGGCAAGTTTGTGTATATATCAATGGTCCAACTTATTCTTTGATATATTATGCTTGTTTAGCTGTTTGCCAATGGCCATAGACTCAACTGACACTTCATAGTATGTGTTCTGTTGCATATAACTTGGCTACAGCTTTTAAGCTATATGGATACACATTTGTGTTTCCGGTCACTTTGTGTAATCCAGAAGTGTATGGCAAAAATGGAAAAGATAAATACATCATGAAAATTGATGGAATTATCTCATAATGTGATTCAGAGGTCCTCCAATTTTTAGGATAACATATGCTTTTTCCATCAGTTTTGGATGTAGTGAAATTAAAGATGAAGGTTAAAGCAAAGGACGAAAGCAATCTGCACAATTTTTTGTCTAGGAAGCAATTGATTACTCTGTTTTCTAGATTCTGACACTGGGTTTTGAAGCCCATAGCCCCGATGCGGCGAAAAAGATTGGCAAATTTCCATTAATTATTTCTTTCCCCTGCGCTTAACTTAGATTCTTATCAAGGCAATCATGTCAAATATAGTTTAGGGAAAAAGGTTTTGGTAGTTCATTAACACCTTGATACTTGACCAAAATTTCCTGTTGATTATTTATCAGAATTCAGAAGCTAAAAGATCATGTGGATTAGTTTTGTCTAATTTTCTGTTTCTTAAACTACAGATTGGTGCGTTTGAAGATGCTAAAAACCAAGTTTTGCAAGGTACTCTTGCGGTTCAGAAGTGCTTTCGGGGTCATCATGCTCGTCGATACTTTCATGAGCTCAAAGGAGGAGTAATAAAATTGCAATCATGTGAGGCTGACATGAATTTACAGTCATTTTTAAATTAATCAATTTCCCCATGGGAGTTGATTTTGGAAGCAGTATATCTTGTACATCATTATTACTTCTAGAAATCCATGCAAAAATTAGCAATACCTGTTGTGTTCAGTGGCAGATTGGCGACTCTCCCCAGAATATCATTAGATCTTTTCCCTTTTATGTGCTTATGTGAAGCTTCCAAATATTGCTTGAATTCTGGAGAACCAATATTTTTTTATTAGCATGATATTTTCTCTGAATCCTAATATTTACTTCTTCTAATAAGTTATCCAATAATATGTTACTTCTCTCAAGTGCTGACATTTCATACTCTTGCAGTTATTCGTGGTGAAATTTCCAGAAGGAAGCATTGCGCTTTGCACAAGTTGAATGAGCAAGTTGCTTATGGAATGCCAGATAAGCAGCGGATATCAGTTGTGAAAATTCAATCGGGTAAAGATTTTGTGTTTGTTAATGTCTTTGGTGTTCTAATTGAATATATTGTCCTAATCCCATACATTCTCTTCTACAGCAATTCGTTGGTGGTTGGCACAACGGCAATTTGGTTACCTTAGGAATTCGAAAAGGTCCAATGTTGCTAAAGGGAAACCAAGCAGGAAGATTTCTGACGTTAAGGTACTAATTTTTACTTTATTGCTTCTACTCCCTCCATCCCATAAAGATAGTCGTTTTTCTTTTTTTACACGGATTAAGAAAATTTAGTTATTATAGTTCAAGTAATAAATTTTACAATCATTTTTCCTAATATACCCCTACATTAATGTAATTGATATTCAATGTAATTAAATTGTGCATTCAATATTCAAGGTAATTAAACTATTCTTGTTAATAATTATTGTTTAATGCAAGAATCAAGGTAATTAACATTCTAAAGTCATCCAATACAATTACAAATGAATAAATGTCATGAAAGATGAATTTTTTTTTTTTTTTTTTAATTTATTGTTCCAACTACAATTGAATAATGGAGTTATTTATATTTGTGATAACAAAACACATTAAATAGGAGCATATTAGGAAAATATTATATTAACTGCACTCTCAAATTAGAAACAAGACTATAATTTGGGACATTCAGAAAAGGAAAACGAGACTATCTTTATGGGACGGAGTGAGTATTAGATTGAGTACCATCTGCTGTTAAATCACTAATGCCAGTTATATATATCTCTTAGATGTATGGAGATATCATCTGTACTTATGCTTGGAAAATGATGAAGAAACTTGCATCTCTGTTTCATGTAAATTTATGTTTCATTCATGGACATGCTGTCTGGATTATGCTTCTGCTCGAAAGGAAATAAGAAACTTGCATTTATGTTTCGTGCACTGAAAATGAACATGTGGATCTGAGTCAAAATGCAAGTGTTTCACTCTCTTTCTTTCCCCAACCCACACACACTTATCCCCTTATTCTGTCTTGATCTTTGATTTAGTGGATTTTTAAGTAAGATAAACTCTTAGTGGCTGAGCAGGATATGCCACCCAAAATGTTACCTTCCGTGGTGGAAGAACTTCAAAGGAAAGTGTTGATGGCAGAAGCAATTCTTGGGCAGAAGGATAAGGAAAATGCTGCTCTAAGATTGCAAATAAGACAATTTGAGGCACGGTGGTCTGAATATGAATCTAAGATGAAATTTTTGGAAGAGGTGTGGCAAAAGCATACGGTATCTTTGCAAGTGAGTTTATTATGCTCTAAGTTACTTCCAAGGAATTAGTAAGTATCTGGCCCCTAAGTTATTTTTCTCTGATATTATTGTTACTACAGATGAATTTGGCTGCAGCCAAAACGAGTCTTGGTGTTGATGACAATTCAGGTCAACGTGCAAGGATTGATGACTCTTCATCACCTTGCTGTTATGAGTTCGAGGATATGTCTGTGGGATTTCAGACTCCTGGTGGTACCACCCCTATCAAATTTGCTTACAATGGTATAGATTTTGGAGAAGGTCGATTGACTGGTGGTGGTTTACACACAAACTCCCTTGCAAAGGAGTTTGAGCGAAGGAAAATAAATTTTGATGACGAGGCCAGAGCAATTGATGATGTCATGTCGGGGCATGCCGTAGAACCTGAGGAAGAATTGCAGTCACTGAAATCCAGATTTCAGTTGTGGCAAAAGGATTACAGGATCCGGTTAAGGGGGGCCAAGGAAAAAGTACACAGGCTACAACAGGATGAAGCCGAGAAAAATCGACTGATATGGTGGGGGAAAGAAGAGCAAAACATCTTAGCATTTTGATTATTTTTTAGATGACCGTTCCGTCAAACATCTTATTTGTTTCAGGAGCTTGTATTTTCTCGTAGCGGTTTGCAGCAGAATCAATTTGGTAGAGAGTAGGATAGTCATTTTGTGTATATGTATCGATTTTGTCATCAAATTAGCCAACTTATCAGCTAAGGGATTCTGTTGATTTACTGCTAGTCATTCCTGCCCGAGTTCAGCATGAGCTTATATTATATAGCATGCGTCAATGATGTAATTCATTACTCAATTGAATGTTGTAGCTAGGGTGGAAGATATAAAGAAACGTACATATCACTATTTGTTGAATGCAACTAGTACATGAGTTCTCTGTTCTCCAATCATTTGACCAAATCAGTGCAAATTTACACAATCATGCGTTCTCTTCATTTTGTGGTACTAGATTGAACAAATGAAACTGGGTTTATGATCCTGGCACGAACTTTGTGGCATAAACCCAGGCATTGTTAGCAACAGGGTTATCGAGATGGTCCAACAGATTCTCCAGAGGGCCTTTTCCAGTGACAATAGCTTGAACAAAGAATCCGAACATGGAGAACATGGCTAGCCTTCCATTCTTGATTTCCTTCACCTTGAGCTCAGCAAAAGTAACAGGGTCATCAGCAAGGCCAAGAGGATCAAAGTATTGGCCACCGGGGTAAAGGTCGTTGCCCTCACCAACGCCGTCTAAACCGTTGATTCTAAACCCTTCAACGAGTCCCATGAGAACAACTTGAAATCCAAGAACTGCCAAAATGCTCTGTGCATGTACAAGATTGGGATTGCCCAAGTAGTCTAGTCCACCTTCAGAGAAGATTTGAGCTCCAGCCTTGAACCAAACTGGCTCTTTGAAATCCACATTAACCCATTTCTCAAGAACTTCTGGGGTGATGCATCCCAAAGCTCCAAGCATTGCCCATCTCCCGTGAATAACCTGGTAAGTTAATTATGTTTTCATGTCACTTCTAGATCAAGAACTTACAGTTGTACCAAATAAAAAGTTTAAACACTAGGAATACCTCAAGAGCCCTGTTCTTTGCAAATGCCTCAGGATCAGCAGATAATCCAGCAGTGTCCCAACCATAATCACCGGGGAATTCTCCGGTCAAGTACGATGGAGTTTGAGCCGAGAACGGCCCCAAGTACTTGACACGGTCCGGTCCATACCATAATTCATTACCCTGTCCAAAAAATCAAAAGCGTTAGACCAAATCATAAGTGACATAACCATACCAAAAGTGGGGTGGGTGGGGTGGGGGTACCATGGTGTATTTCCCATTTCCCATAGAGACGACTTCTTTAAGAGGGTTGGCATTCTTGGTTTGGCCCAAGAATGGAGTTGCCCTAACAACAGTGGTAGAACTGGCAGCCGCAGCCATTGATGCCATTTCTTGTTCAAGTTCAGAGTTGATAACTTCTCTGTAATATGGGCTGTTAATGGAGAAAAGCTGTGTATTATAGAGGTGAAGGGTGGGTTTATGTACAAAGTGAGAATCATGGATTGGTGGTTAAGATATCAGGTATGGAAATTGTGGTAGCTGATAATTTACAAGTAAAGAAATCAACCAATCAGAAGGCTTCAAAAGATTATCAAATCTCATACTTATATCCTCATATCCACAGATTATCTCTTCCGCGAAGAGAGATTTTAATTATTACAGGTCTGAAAAAAATAAAATAAATAAATAAATAAAATTGAAGTATTAAAAACTGGAAAGATTAAAAAATGCGGTGAGCGTGGATCGAACACGCGACCTTCAGATCTTCAGTCTGACGCTCTCCCAACTGAGCTATCCCCGCTTTGTTGGTGAAACTGTTATTTTATTTTATAAATTGAAATATTTTAAGATAAATGCGATTAATTGCATCATAAAGCTTCTCAATGTAAAAAATTCTTCTATAAATCAGGAGCGGGGGGAGATAACTTAAATATTTTTGCTTGCATTTGATCTATTTCGTAGGAGACTGAACATGAGATTTGACCAACCAAAAAAACCTTCAAAAGTAAGAATGGAAAGAGTTGGGTTGCTCTTAAATCTTAAGCTCATGACTTGAAAACTTATTATTATTTTTTCAAACTTGTTTCTAGTCATTTAAAACGATAACTGTCCAGTAGTGATCGGAATGATCTTCGTAGCTTAGAAAATTGCCTTTTATAAAACTTAATGATCAAACATTTCAAGAATAGATAAATTCGACATTATATTGCAGATCGATCCAAAAAAGGATAATCAATCTAACAAACTGTTCCGAATGGATTTCATAGACCGGTCTACACACACTTTACACTAGAAAATAGAGTCAGTTCTTGAAAGATTGAGTATAGATTGAACCATTCGATCCCCTGAAAAATCAATGAACAGGGCCTTGGGCCGGTGCAAGTGGTATATGATCAGTGAAGAGCATGGTGCAATTAAACCAATCAGTAGTAAAAAATTTCAAAACTTTGACATTAGTATGATTTGATAACGTGACTAGGCTATTGCATTTCTTAATAATCGATGCATATTCAAATATTTCCAATTAAATTTAGTGCACATAGTAATTTTGATGTCTGAGTACTCTTATTTATTTTAGGGCTTGTAGCCATAAAACATTCATACGTTTGGTCTTTAATGTGTAAAACGTCTCCACGCTTCAATTTTTTATATTTTCACCATTATTTTCATATTTCATTGTGAAAAACGTAATTCTGCGCATCTAGTGTTAGTCCCCACCATTAAATGTACACTTGGACTCTGTTTTATTTTAAAACAAGAAGGATAAAATGGTCAGACCGAAAAAAAAGGAGAAAGAATTTTCTTCCCACAAGAACATAACATACACGCACACGCATTGTTTCCTTTCGAAATCTCAACCATTCACATCCCTCTTGCCTCCATTCCCTTCCTCCCATTCTCCTATCATCTCAAATTTGACATCTCGTCATGGGCTACTATATGCATGCAGTGGGCGAACTAGGAGATGGTAATTTCTCGTAGTGGGTTGGGCCTTTTTTTATTATTATTATTATTCCGGTTCATTTGTGCACCACCACCAGCATCTAATTAGGGATAGTCTCTAATTTTTATTTTTGGTTTGTTGTTGAATGCGCTTATAGTGCATCGAAAGTTGGCCTGAATTGTAAGTCTTTTTTGTTGATGTGTGTGAATGATAAACACAATAAGAGCCAAAATGCGTCTGAATATTGTGGTTTTTTGTTGTTGAATGCTGAACAGAATATATAGTCATGCTGAACACTTTTGGTTGTGACTTCATTCTCTTACTAAGCTTTTTTGTTAGATTTTTGTCCAACAATTGTATTTATTGATGTTTCGATTTATAAATTGGATTTGCTATCTTTAAATTGTAATTTGATCAGCGCGTTGAATTACTATGATTGATCAGTGTGCCAATTTGCTGTATTGGACAGGATGCTTGCAGGATAAGAAATGGACGATTTTCACTTAAACATGAAACGTATGGACATTTTTCGCAAAACTTGGTGAAATGTAAAAACTTTTTGCACTTTTAATTTTGGAGATAAAAAAGATTCACGGCTCCATATTTGATACAGAATTCTAGAAAAACTGAGTTTTACGATTTTTAATATCGGTTTGCTGTGGAAAGTAACGGCATGTGAGAGCGGGTATGTAAGCCACAACTGGAAAATGGAAAATGCATCAGTTTGTGTGATGATGAACAATAGACTTCAAACAATTAACTCTTTGCAGTTCGAAGTTACAATTTTACACACGACATTTCAGATTCAAAAACTTGATTTCGTTTCATTTGTTTGATCAATCTTCATATGCTTGCTGCCATTTTAGAGTTTCATTATCTATTACTGCTTAATTTCTTTATTATTATTTTTTTTTTTAATACTTGTGGATAACTTGTTTATGGTGGAATAATACTCTCTCTCTCTCTCTCTCTCTCTGGAAGTGGCAAAACCATTTTACCCTTCTTGTTTTAAAATAAAAATGAGTCTAGATGTGCATTTAACAGTGACACTAACAACAAATGGACAGAAGGACATTTTCCACAATGAAATATGAAAATAGGGATGAAAATTATAAAAACAGAAACGTATGAATGTTTTGTACACTAAAAGCCAAACATTGGGACGTTTTGTGCTAATAAATCTTATTTAAGTGAGAAATCGTTAAGTTGCTTGTTCAAGAATACGTACAAGAGCCGTAGCGATGGGAAAGAAGATCGGGTTAAGAAGAAAAGAATTAAGACCGGTCCGGATCTTCCTCTCCACTACCTTAAGATCTCAAGAATTCAATTCAAGAACTTGCTGAGGTTAGAAATACTTCACAGGTGATATTGGTGATAAAGAAGGGACTCTATCAATCTGATACAAAGCCGATTCTCCATTCTTCTAAATTCAGTGATACGAGAATTTCTGAAGGACGAAGAGAAGTCTCCTCTTTTGAGACGCCTCAATGGCAAGCTGGAGTGCATATAGGTTTCAATCATCCATCTCTTCTTAATAAGGGCATGGTAAATTTGAGGAGATGGTCGATGAATATTGCATCTAAACTAGGAATCTGTTAAATAACTTGAACTTTTGAATTATAATTATTTGTTACTGCTTTCAATTATACAACATGTATGAAGCTAGAAAATGTAGCAGTTAATGCTTCAAGCTACAGTGTCCAAAGCTGGAAATTCACGTGCCTCGGATTCTTGTCCATTTGATCCTCTAAAGAGCAAAATTGTAAGGCTGCCAATGCAGAAAGAGATGAAGCAGCCATAGCAATGAGTCACAAATGAACCGAAATGAGTTCCTACTATACATTGCCATCCAGATCCATACTGCCTGTCAAATTCCTGAAATTAACATTGCCCAGAAACCGTTATATGGTTAAAACGTATGTTTGGTATGCGATTCTGGACATCATATAGACAAGACTGAACATGTACTCATCAAGATTCATATACTCAAGAATGAGATTTTGTGGAGCTATGTTTTGTACGCATACCTTCTTAATGCAACGGGCTATTTCAGTGGCCTCAGTGACATCAAAGAAATCAAGTGCCTTTGCTGCTATATGAAGAGCCTCTTGTTGCATGGTTTCGACCATATCTGTCTCACCAATTACTGCTTTTCCTTCTAGCATGATTGCAGTAAATTTGTAGTTTATGCAAGTGGATAAAGAGCAAGTTTTTCTTCATTCCACTATATACACAGTAGCAGAGAGGGGTGGGTGGGGTTGGGGTGGTGGCCCTGAGGATTCCCTTTATGTGGTGATCAAAAATTCCAGATGGCAATTCCATAAAACATACCAAGTGGGTCAAATTTGGTTCATACATGTGTGGGTAAGCTTGGCAAGATAACATAGGTCAAATGGATTTCTGATCCTTCTTTGTCCACGGCATTCTCCGGTTCATTGAGCATAAATCAATTGGATCACACTAGACCGCTGCCTATCCCAGTAAATAAAAAATATTTTCATATATATTTAACTACACATGCATTTGCATTATAGCACATATTCATCTAATAGTAAAAAATTCTTGTATGAAAGAAGAAATAAAAAATTAAAATTAACAGCATAAAGTGCAATATGTACAATCAAGAAATCAAGAAAGTAGAAGACAGCCTGAAGGAGGATATTTCTGTGACATGCATTTTACCTCATAAACAAGTGATCTCCAATCACACAATTACTCTATAATAATAACCTTAGAAGGAAACAAATACAGGTATAATAGATAACACTAGAAAAATTCATTTCGAAAGATGGTTTTGTATACATCAAAAACCCAATAAACGCTTTACATCGAATCTACAGCCTCAACCTGCTGCCGTGCAAGATATTTCTCCCTTCGCTCTTTCTGAACACGAGTAAAGAAAGCTTGATTAGAGGATGTGAAATTTTTCCATAGCCTATTTCTACATATAGGTTGTAATCTGGTATATTCAGATATAGACATGAGCAATGAATACTTACCCATTCATCTATGACAAGACCTTCCCCAACAACACGTGGACCTGTTTCAGGTGGAGGCTTCTTGCGTGCTTCTGTAGCAGCATCAGCTTCAGCCAATTGACGCTTCAGTTTTTCAAGTGCCTTCAATCACCAGAAAACATAATTAATTGAAATTACACCAAAATTCATGGAAAAGTATGGAATATAACTTGATGAAAATTTGATTCTTACAGGAGTTGAGCGCTCTGGATCCAAGAAGACAACGCGTAATATTCGCTCAAGAGTGACTTGATCCCTTTGCTCATCAAACTGCAGACAGTAAAAAAAATCCACCAATTGAGCTCTAGATGTGCTCATGTAATTCAAATCAAGCTCCAAGAAGCAACTGAAATATATACAACTCCAAGATGATGAACTGAAGGACCACATAAGTACTAGCAACGTTAAAAATGTCAGCCCAGAGTAGGAGCAAAAATTATATGAAAAGGTCAGGAACAGAAACACATGAATGTGCGTCACAGGCGTCAAATCAATCTGCATGCAGATCACACAATAAACACGGGTTTATTTTGGACGTGTGCAGTAATTTACCCCAGATCAAAGCATCATTTTTAATGGATAGTAACTATTCATATACCATATGAAACTTGCATTGTCCCACGCCACATGTTTAGCAAGCTAGCAGGTCATTTCGCCGTTGATTACTCGTATTGAGACCATGCAATACCTAGGCCATTGGCGGTCCATCTTACAGCTAAGGCCCAACGATGACCACACTGTTATGATATTTATTCTTCATTAGAAATAGAAGGTATGCAGAAAAAATAATGTTGTTAGAATTGCCCCATTTAGTCTTTCAGATTAGAATTGTATGGTACTTTAATTCAATGGAAGCATAAAATTGAATAGACTTTACATGATGTTGCAATTTTGAGGAATTCTTGTGACAAAACCAAAGTTCTCTCTCCGACTCAACCTAAACTTATGAAATATTTAATTTATCTTGGTATCGAGAAAGAGTGAGACATAACTTGCAACTCCTGCAAGTATTCCATTTCTGAAAAAGGACACTGCTACGTGTCTAAATAGGATGCATAGCAGAATGTAATGCCAATAACTAAAATTGTAGGGCTAGAAACAAGCTAGTGGCACCAAGCATTCCAGCCCCGACACAAAATCAATGTCTTGTTTGAATAGACAAGTGATTCCTGAAAATTAAACAAAATGAACATCTTTATCGAACATGATAAATTTCTTGTTCCTTACAGATGCTAACCCTGAGTCACAAAAACCCTGTAAATGAAACACCAAATGGTGCCTGAAGAGAGTGACGCTATTGACAGAGTTTGGCATTAACAAGTTAGCTCAAAAAACATCAAAGGTATTGCATTAAAAGAAAAATCTTGGTGAGTGATGCCACTACATTGCAAAAGCAGCTTAGGAGCAACATGGGGTATGTTCAGTGCTAAACAGAAAAGAACATACTAATTCAAACATGTAAGCGTTCATAACATATATGGAAATTTTTTGTTGTTGAAGGCAGTTTCTGTCACTTGTCATTTGCTCTTCTTCTTATACTTTCAGTTTCTTCTTTCCATTATGCAAGAAAAATGTGGGGACAGGGGTTAATCAAGTCAAGATCATACGAGTCACCTGTGTTTGGGGAAAGAAACCATGCAACAAAATGCAGATACCTCATCTACGACATTTAGACCCAAAAAAAACAGTGATCCTATTCTATAATTCCAATACACTGGCGGCGAAGTCCAGAGACACAAACAGGTTCATTACATACCAGGAACTCAGTGAGATACAATGAGTGAGGTTAGAGTGTTTTGCACCCATCGTGCATTTAAATATCTATGAACTTAGCAGATATGAAACGAAAGTGAACGGAGAATATAAGTCATGGAATCAGAAATAATGATCAAGGCAATTGGAAAATTATGACAATTGACAGGCAATGTGCAAGCAGCTACTCACATAATAGTTCAACGATTAATTGCCAATTGGTAGATGAGCACTAATATCATAAGCAAAACACTCACCAACTCAGGAACAAAATCTGTTCCTTCTTTGACCTTTAGACTCATGATCTTGAATTTAACCTTGCTCTTCTGATCCGTAGGCTTTTCGTTGTTCTCTGGATGCTCCATAAACTTGAACACTGTCGAACAAATACATATTCATAATCAGATGGCGTCAATCCTTCAAACAAACTTTATGCATAAAAAAGAAATTTGACCTTGGCGTATATATACACACGTTTAAATTACGTAAAAAAATGGCTAATTACCAGTAGCAACGAGATTTTCTCCAGGAGCAAGAATACCGCCAGGGGGACGCATATAACAACTCTTTGGTGCAGTAGTTTGAAACTAAAACCCGGAAACAAAAAATAAAAAATAAAGAAGAATCAGCAACTTCAACACACCACTTTTCAACTAACATTGTGAGGTTACCAATATATGTGCTTGTTTAATAATCAAACAGGGTAAAGGCACGCATCAATTGATCATTTCTATAGGCCAACAATATTTTTTATTTATTGATTTTTAGTATAATCTAATGGAAAGCGCTAATATTGTATGAAACGATCAATGTTATACAAGAATTTAAATGCATTGCAGTACTGAAGAAAACATCGTGATGCTGTATATCAAATAAAAATTTACTAAAAAATGAGTATTGATCATGCAATGGTAAGGAGAAGATTCCTAAAAGAAAGAAACAAATAGAACCGCATAAACCATTACCTTAAATGCAACGTAAGACTTGCTGGAATTCTTAATCCTAATTGCACTCCTCGCCTGCTTTCCTGGTTCATCTGGAAATATATACTCGCACGTAAAAAAAATAGACAATTCATGCCGTATTCTTTCGTTTTTCAAAGAACTCTGAACCAAGAAGAGGATAAAAACTGTTTGCAGTCCTAACGAGCACAGTGAGTAATGAAAATTAAAGAATAATTGCAGTAATTTAAGGATAAACAAGAGCCAGCTGTAACGCACAGGGGAAGTATAGATTGCTCGAAGGATCGAGGCGAAGTCTTCGTCTAGCCGGAAGGATCAATCTGGCAAAGGAAGAGACGGTGGATGAGGACAACTGGTTTCTCGAACCGACGCCGCCGTTTTGGTGGTTGTGATTTTGAGAGTTATTACGAAGATTCTGAGTAGAGGAAGGAGAAGAGGTCGTTGCTGATTGCCACAACCCGCATAGTCTCCACTTTTGGTGGCGGTGGTGACTGTCGGCAATAGCCATGTTCGCCGGAATCTGACGCAATTCTCCGATTGGAACTTTTTTCTTCCTCTTTTGCTGATGACGGGCAATCAGTTGCGTTGACTATAGGTTATGATTGGAGTTTGGAAAAGTCAGAGGAGAAGAGTATTTATATAAATATTTTTGAATTTTTATTTTTTATTTTTATAATTTTCTTCGCGCGAGGAGGTGATAGTTTTCTGCGAGAAGAGGAAAGTCAAGGGAGAAGCGTAGGCGGACTTCAATTGAAGGTTTTAAATGGATTTGATTTATATTTCACGTCCGTTCACACGCTTTCCGTTTATATTTGTACAACTCATTATAATGCAATATATCTTATTGTCTGGCTTGCGGTGGTTGTACCTTTGCTAAATTAAAAGGGTAATTTAGGGTTTCGCTTTCCTAACCTTTTATATAGTGTAGTTATGAGTACTCAACTTTTAAAAGTAAGGTTTTGGTCCTTAACTTATTTGAATATATAAATTTAGGTCCTTACATAACAAAAATAATCAATTTGATGTGAATGCTTGACTTTTTATTTAAATTAAAGAAAATTGTCAAATAGTTTAATGATTTTATCATCTAACTATGAGTAGTGTGAAAACTATGCTCGATTTTAACGACTTAATTGATTTTTCGATCAAGTAAAATCTGGTTTCACATATTTAAATACACCGTGGAACAAAACCTCGCTTTTGAATTTTGAGAACAATAATCATATCAATTCGAAAGCTAGAGAACTCGGCCTAAGGGTGTGTTTGAGGCACAATATTTTAGAAGAATGTATTTTAAAATAGTAAATTGATGGAGAATGTGTGGTTGAAAAAGAAGAAAAAGTTATTGATGTGATGAAAAATATTAATTTATTGAAAAATGTGTAATTGAAAATGAATAGAAGAATAAAAATAAAAATTTTAATGTGGATCAAATATGATTTTAATTTTTCTCTAAATAGATACAATTTATATTTATATTTTTTAATACCACCACAAATATGATAATTTTAGTAATGTGAAAAATAAAGTACATGAATTGGATTGAACATGACCTTGATAAAGTAATAAACAAGTACAAATTATTTATTTATAACGAAGGCATCTTATATTCATCACGATGTTTTCATTATTAGTATTTTTTTTTTACGCCTAACAGAAGAGGAATGTAAGAAGAAGAAGAAGGTATTACTTTTACCTTTTTCGATTTTTATTCTTTATTAAGAAACTAGTATCCAATTATGCGGCACATTGAAAAATCTTGAATTTAAAAAATTTGAGAATTGCAATATTACCTTGTCGGGTTTTACAAATTCAGATCGCATTATTTACTATTGAATTAATCTATATAAAGAAAAATGTGTTAAATAAACACGTGTTATCATCTCAATAATGAGTCATATATTATTTGATAATTCAATTTTAAATAATGTTTTATTATATAATTGAATTTTGTTTTGTTTGAGATTCAATTTTTTATTAAATTCATTTTTAATTACACGTTTGTGCGGTAAAGCCATGTTCAAGGTACAAGCTCCAAGCGGCAGCAAAGACAACGGAACGGTATGTGACCAATGCGGTAGCGAGTAGAGTTCACGCGAAGGATTCAATACGTGGGTGAGAAGAGTGTATAATTATTGGTTGTTATAATCAATAATTGTAGTAGGATTATTAAGTATGGGGGAGGATGTGAGTTGGAAATGAATTAGACATCATCGTTTGTCGGCTAAGGTTAGTTGGTGTAGGTTCGTTGGAAGGTAGGAATTAATTACGAAATCAATGACACTATACAGTCCAGGTGAATTTCACTCATTTAATTACCGTTCCATGCGTTAAGAAGATTATTAAATATTTCACCCGTCCCATGAAGATAGATTTAATTATATTTTCACACGGATTAAAAAAATTTAATTAATATACGTTGAAATTATAAATTTTACGTTCATTTTTATAACTAGTTAGAGTTGAACGTGCATTGCACGTTATTTTAAATAAAATGAATGACAAATATGATACATGAATTAACGTGGATGTTAATACCAAAGAATTTATACCTGATAGAATGTTAAATCACTTATACTAAATTAATATAATTTAATTTCCAATTAACTGAAACTACATGCTAAATAACATACATAAACGTGAATAATGAACTGTATTATTGGTGTATATGTAATACTCAAAAACTAAAAATATTGAAAGATAGTGTGAACTTGTTACTCGTAAAAAATATAACGTACATAAACTACATTGTCATCAATAATTTGAAAGCAACGAATAACATTTTATAATTGACATTTAGTATGGTGAGAATGATGATCAAAATAAAGCGTTTAAAATGTATTGCTTGATGAAACTAGGAGAGGTAACTTATCATTAAATTTTGTTCTTCTTTCTTCATTATATTGTCTCTAAAAATAATTATGGTATCATCGATATATTAAAGGAAATACGATTAGATTAGATTTTATTATTATTTTTTATTTTTGAAAAAAAGAGCACGTGATATATTAGTTGATATTATTTATTGTCTCTTAAATAATTACGGTATGATCGATATATCAAATGAAAAACGATGAGATGTTTTTTTAGGTTTTTTAAAAGAGCAGCGATATATTAGTTGATATTATCTGTAATTCCATTTATGAATATGTCCTATCTATTGAAAGCACCTACAATTATAAATGGTACCACAATTATGAATAGGTCTAGAGTTAGGTGTTTGTGTTGGAAATATTAAGGATGTCTGAGTAAAGATTGATAGAATTCTTAAATTATGGGCAATAAAACTTGATATTCACTTTATGGATGCACCTAACGTTAAGGATAGAGAGTTAAATGTAAATCATGAAGTATTGTCCATTTTTTAGTGTAGATATGATAAAAAAAAAAAACCGACAAACCCAATACATGCGGGGCGCTGCCCCGTTCGGGGTGAGGATTACCCACTTAATCGGGTTTTCGGGTCTGGGTCCGGGTCGGGGCGGATATGAGTAATTGGTGCCCTGTTACATTTTAATTTTCAATCAATTCAAATTTATTGACTCGACTTAAAAAGTTTTATGTAAATCTTTTATTTTAATTGGATCCAAGTTTGTTCGCGAGACTCTTCCCAATTCCTCCCATATAGTTCCCTTGACCAAACCCTACGACCTCGTAAGATCAAGCACGAACTTCTCCAACCCACAAAAACAAACCATTCCATATACTTTCTCTTAGAAAAAATTGAGGAATTGAACCCTGCCTTTCTTTTGTCCCCCTTCTTTGACCCCTCCGACCTCTAATATAAAATATCCAAATTAGTGGCTTGAATCACAATTTATATTGATAAAACAAATTGTTCGAATTAATACTGATAAGTGTTAAATTTGCATTTATTTAAGTCACCAAAAATAGCTCCTATTAGGATTATTATGAAATTGGTAATTAATTATTTGTATTTTTTCTTTATTATGTTAGGGAAAAACTAGAAATGGAGCGAATATTGATCAAGAATGATGAAATTGTATAAAATCTACAACTTTGGGATCGAATTCTATACCTTGGAAATTCAAGGGGCTAAATTACATCCTTAGAAAGCATGGAGGACTTGAAAGCAAAACTTAATTAATGGGGGTCCTTGGACTTTTAGAATTTGAATGAAAATCAAATACACAGAAAACGGATTCCTATTTGCTTGAGGAAGCTGGCAGAAACATGGGATTAAAAAAAGGAGGAAAATAAATTAGAAAAGGGCGAAGTATAATTCTATTGGAACTCTTTTTGGAATTGAATAAAATACAGACGGCGAAAAAGGAAGAGGAGACGGACGGCACAGAGCAAAGAAATAAAAGAAAATTTCCAGATTTGGTTGGGCAAATATTAATCAAGAATTTGTGCAACAAATTGGAGAATTAATCGCATTTGTCGTCGTAATAGTCGGGGAGATTTATGACCATTTAAAAACCCACAAGTGAACGAGATCGTGATCAAGTAATATAGTAGTGAATAGAATGTCGAACCCACGGGAACTACATATTTTATCGAGTTAAAGTTAATAATACCCTTAATCGAATAACAATAATAATTTGTAATAAATTTATATCTAATTTATCATGTACTATAAATCAAAGTAAAAGTTTATCAAATTTTTTAGATGCATTGCTAAAATATAGAATTTCCATTGTTAATACATTTCGTACAACAATTAAAATGACACTTTGTTATCATGTAAGTTGGTCGGAGTTCCAAATTTATTTAAAAGTATCTCTCGATATTAATTAAATCTAATCATATATGTGACATTTTTATATCATTATAAAAGATACCAACATAAGAAAGTATTAAACGAGATAGAACATCTAAAAAAATCATGTGAAGCATAGATGTATATTTCTATTCTCTGTCGAACCTGATAATGCTTATTACTACGTGCTAACGATCATATTATCTCTCTCGATGACAATAAAATTTACGAACAATTCAACTAATAGCCAAATAATTGAAAATCATGCTAAACCATAATAAACATCCACGCATTCAAACAAATTGACGTCAAAATAACTATATAATACTAAAAATTTTAAAATAAGGGTTCATCAATATCTTAACAATGTAAAAATTTAGACTAACATAATATTGAAATTAAATATGCAAAAGTGGAATGCTATCATCGAAAATTGACGAAATGTGTACAAATCTGAAATTAATTCTGTTTTCTGTCTTTGTTTCTACGTGAATACCAAAGATTTGTCTTTTTCTTCTCTCCTCTTCCTCAATTTCAACGTGAACAATTATATATTTTAGCCCCCTATTTTTTTTCTTCTTTTTGCTCTCAAACAACCGCTATTATTTTTCTTTTCTCCTCTCCAGCTGCTCCGTCCCTTTTTTTTTCTGTATGCTAGTTGCAATATAACCTTTTTTTTTTAATCCAACAAAAATCCATCCAAATTGAGGCCCAGCTAATTATTGTTTGATTTCCAAATTCCCAACTGTTTCACGTGATGCAAGTTAGTCCTTATACTTTGAGTTTTTCCATTTTTCGTCACATTTTGTTTCTTTCCTTCAATTCCCTTTTCAACCATAGAGGTTCACCTGTTAACCATAAAATACAATAATTTAAAATATATTTTATCAAAAAACTATCAAATATCGTTATTTTAGGTAAGTGTAAAAAATTACATTTATCAAATACCCCCAAATTTAAACATTTGTTTGTCCCCAAACAAAATTATAGTGTAGATAATAACAAACATACAAGCATGCAAAAGTATTTGGTTAGACAACCTAACAATTCATCTCAGTATTTGACATTATAGTACTAAATCTACAAACTGTTTCAAAGTCA
>CAIGRB010137020.1:105168-116257 GCA_903798255.1 Fraxinus quadrangulata
TAAAAAAAAAAAACTTATTTTAAAATAAACATTTTAATTTTTTTTAAAAATATTGTTTTTGTTTTTGTTTTTTTAATTTATTTTATATAGGCCCAGTTTGTTTCTGATTAAAATCAGATTTTAATTTAAATTAAAGTCGAATAATTAATATTAACCACATCTTTCATGGGTCACATAGTTTTTCAACCACACATATCAAAAACTTATATCTCAATTTACTAAAATCTAATTTTAATCTCCACCAAACACCCAAATATATAATACAAAGTTACCGTTTTATTCTTTTTAAAATTAGTGAAAATGGTGAAAAAATTGGATGGTCATCATGAAATATTATATGAATTAGGTGGTCGTGGTAAAACGTTATATAAAATTGGATGATCATGTTGAAACAAAATCAAATTGAGTGGTCATAGAAACAAAATCAAATTGAGTGGTCATAGTGACACGTTGTATAAAGTTGGGTGATCATTGGTGGATTTAACTCACCAATTCATTATCCTCTTCATAAATCAATAGTAAAACGCTCGTGTCATCCCGAGATCAAGCGAACTTAGACAGCCCCAATTTCCCCTATATTATACTATTGTAGAGTACTCGTGATCAGCACCCAAAACATCCCCTACAATTAAATGAAACCTCTTCCTTTATTGAAAAGTCACCCATAAACTATTGGCCACATAATCCACATAAAAAAAGAGCGAAAAATCCCATATAGGAGTCTTTATGAGAAATTTTTAGATAGCAAAATCAGCTAAGAAGAGTCTATGTGGGGCAGTGAAATTAATTTCTGAAATGGCTTCAAACAGAAAGAAACTGGGACATTGTGTTTAGGAAGGAACAATATAAGAATTGCAATAATCAAGTTAAGATTAATAACATGTGGCACAGCAAGAAAAAGGACAGAAGTGCACCTGATTAACTAATTGGCTTTTGAATTTTTCAGGATGTAGCTTTCTTTCAGTGTGAAATGCATAAGAAACTTGGGCATCCATCCCTGCTCGGAAAAGAACATTTTAAAGCTACCAAAGAAACTCAGTAACTAAAACAATAAGGTACAAAAATGACAACCATCTAATCCTTTTCATAAGTATGAAATTGATGTTTCTGTCTGTTAATCTTATATCTAATTGAGCAAACAAAAACTCAACTACGTTTAGGTCGTCCAAGTTCATATTTCTAAGAACTCTCCACAGGGTGAACACAGTCTGCAGGAACCTTGCTGAAGGCGGGTAACATAAGCATCATGTATATGGAAAAGCCAGCGTTGCTCCTAGGACTCTCAACGCACATTTTTCTTTACAATTATTGATGCCATCACATATTAGAGACATTAAAATGTGTCCATAAAAATCCTTGATGGATTTTACACCGAAATGGTGTGATAATATAAATAAGGTTGAACTGGCTTCATAAGATTTCAAAGGCTTAGTAATAAAGACTCTGATATTAAAAATAAAAATAAATAACACACACAATGGAAATGGTAAATTATTAAGGGATCAAGGGAAATAGGGTAAAAAATATTACCAATGCTGAAGTAATTCCAAAATCCCCCGCGGAAAGTGAGGCATCCCTCCTGAAAAATATGACAAGATAATTAACAGCACATATTCTCCAATTCTTCTTTGCCTTTAATGTTTTGTAACATAATTCTAAATTTACTTCTGGGATTAAAGGGAGTCAGAGAAGGAAAGGCGTAAAATGTGTGCAGATCAACATAATAAGAGGTATGTAATAAAAATTTAGTTACCTCGTTCAATTCATCTGCTTGGGGGACTCGGCGAAAGGCGTGCAACGAGTGGGGTAGCTCAAGAGGTGCAATAGGATCACACGAACCTTCTTCTTTAGGAGCCCTCATCCGCATAAGAATGTGCCAGCTAAGAAACAATAGAGTAGCAATATCATTTACTGACAATATCTCCTGAATCGAATAAACTTTAGTTTTAATAGATTGTATACAAGTTTAAAAGGCAATAGACAGCAACCATGAGAGACCAAAAGAAATTCTAGCGTCAATTGAATACCAAACGCGATTGCATTTACTCCAAGAGTTAGACTATGCATCACATAGCAAGACCATGTACAAGTCACTACCAGAGACAGAAGTGTCTGTCTTTTTCTTTGTATCGATTATCATAATTAGAACATTTATCACTTTATCCTACTCTAGATTGTACAATTCCATACTTTTATACACCTTTCTGCATCATCTGTGTCTTGAAGGTAGCACTAAAACCTTTGGAATAAATGCAAAATTCTTACCCAAAGTGATTAACGTGCTAAAACTTCTCCTTGATATCAAGGTGAAATAATCATGACAATGGTTAACTTCAAATACATGTCTAAGATGCAGTAATGCAAATTTCTGAATAACAGAAATTTTGGAGAAACTTTTACTGGCTCAGAAGCATGACGACATACACCGTAATACAAATTCAACCCGTATCAGGTTACATGAAGTAAAACTAAAAAATAAACAATAATCAGTATTATGAAAAAAAAATCTAACTTCGTAAAATGATATACTCACAATGCGCCTACATCTACTGAGGAAGTATATAGGTAGCAGCAAATTTTGAACACGATAAATTGCATATAGTAATATTGTCTACCTGTCAACTTTCATCTGATTTGCATTCTTTACTTGGTTCAAGAATGCCTTCACAGATTGATAATTTGTACCAGGATTTTTCTTCCCCTTGAATATTGCAAAACAAATTTAATACATTAGTCATTAGAACTGTCACAGTAACAGATAATTCTAGAATTACACTAAACAGTGCTAGTTGCCAAGACTATGCCACTTGTACAGCTTAGTGGAAATATTATACGAACCAAGCTAGGGATTGAGCCAAAGAGAGAGAGTGGTAATATGTAATTCTTCATAAGATGGTGTATGCATTGAAGTAGACTTCCATGCTATACTCACAAGTAACAGAAATAAATTGGTAAAGAGCATTACAGAATGGGGCCTAATAAAACATTAAGGAAACAGAAGTCGCAAATAGAAATTCATGCAACAATTGTTAAGGTGATTGTAGTTCCAATGCTAAAGCTAACAGACAATATATGATAAGATCAGAATTCAGAGGTACTATGATCACTTCACCACTTTCGTCATTGAACTGAGGACAAACTTAGGGGCGGCCACTAAAGGATATAATCTTACCCAACCAAATGAAAATGGAAGATTATTTCCTGTTCCCAGTGGCATCGTTGCAATTGGTGGTGGATGTGCTAATTTAAGGTCAGAAACCACTCCGAGGAGCCAACCAGCCGTTCCGTCCCCACCAGCAACCTGCAAAAGTAATTATGTTTGGAAGACATTAAACAAAAGTAAATGATGATTTCAGTTTAAGTTTTCAAAGTGCACCGCCATTTTTGGTCTTTCTGGTATATCATTTACTTTAAACTAACATCATTTCTTCGGCTTACAATAATTCTCAACCGCCTCTGAATTTCAGCAGACAATTTGTCTCCATTTTGCTTTAGCTTCTCCAAGTTGAAGTAAACTTGGTATAGCACCTTGTCAGGTGTCCTTTCCCCCAAATCAAACACCTGGAAAATCAGGAATCCGGATTTCAAAACTCTTTAGTGGCACTACCCTCTAAATTTCTTTTGAAGTTCATCCTCTGAAATTGATCACTAAAAAAACTAGAAACGAGAACCAGGACCTGATTTTTGTTGAGAAGATTCCTATATGTTGTTAAGAGTTCACCCCCCAGCTGCCCACCACTTTTGGAATTGATGAATACTATAACAGGAGACTCAGGAACATGGCATTCTTCTCTTTTTTCTGATTCCGTTAGAAGTATGTAATCAGGAATGTAGTGCTCTTTCAAAATTTCTATAGTTTCTGAATTACTAGTATCAGGCTCTTGACTGCGAGAGAATATCGAGCAAATAAAACAAATTCAGTTACAATTCTTATTATGGCAGAAGCTCGTAAAAATCTATGCAGAAATGAAGAATTAACCACAAAAATCAGGATAAAAAATACCAGTCAATTATTCTAATTGCATGTCATTATCCTCACAATCCATATCATGAAAATCCATAGAATACTTACTTTCTATAAAGAAAACTTTGAAGCGATTGCTTTAGTTCCTTTCCCATGATTTGTGATCCTATCGCCAACCTGCACCGGCAATTGGCAAATTTGTTAACCGAACATATAATTCTTCCACAGCACAGCCAAATAATCCATATATAGGAAGAAAAAAAATCAAAAAAGATTTAAAAAACATAATTCCAGAAAAAAAAAAAAGGGGGAGAATGAATGTACCAAACAAAAAATTCAGAGACTCTAAACAGGGAAAAAGAGTAAACGGAGTCTCTAAAAGATACCCTTGCGTCAGAACAGATTATATGAATTCTTAACAAAAATCACTAATTCAGGTTACAAATGATGAACCGATTAACCCAAGAAATCGAATAGACGACGTCCCTCGATTTTTTTTGCGGAAAACGAGGCGGATCACCCCTCTCTCTCTCTCTCTCTCTATTTATTTCTATATCTCTTCCTATCCTATCAGAGCAAGAGCGCCTTCCTATGCTGACGAATTCAAGTTCCTTCCTATGCTGACGAATTCAAGTTCCTTCTTTATGAACAATCAAATTCAGAAATTGAAAATTCGTGCATGCGATATATACACACACACAATTTTTTTTTTTTGCATATTTTCTGGCGGCTGAGGAGAAAACAAGTAAACGTGCAAATAGGAGGGAAGTGCGGGATACGAATTTATCGTGAGTTTCAACATGGCATGATTTTCCATTTCTTGAGTCTGTTTTTTTTCAATTTTCAGTTAAAAATCAAACGAAAATTTTCGAGATTAGGATGCGCGGGTAGATGGGCCCGTTGAGAATCCGGACGTGGAGGCTGCTCGTGGGTTTGGTAATAATTCAGTTTGACAAAATAGTCAATTCTATATACTCAAGTCAAAGTTTGGTTTTGTAACAAACTTTGCTTATAATTTCTAAACATTTTAAATTTTTATTTGAATTTATACTTTTTTTTTTAAAATCACTTGACATATTTATTAACTCGATTAGTCAAGAATGTATAATGAGATAAAAGTGCGAATACAATCTATTCAGTAAATATTTTAAAAATACAGCAAAAGAGGTAAAGTTACGATTCATATTATAGGATAAAAAAGTAGCAATATGCACACCGTCCCACTTTCATTAACATTACTAAAATATCAAGAAATAGAAAGAGCATTGAAAGTCATTATTGACTATCAACATCACCCGCATTATGTTGGACTTCAAAGTCATTCTCGACTACAAAGTGGAGAATGTAATGTAGAGCCATTGCCTCGATCATCTCTAAAGAAAAACAACCATCCACCCTAGCTGCAAAGACCATGAGCACTAAGCCTGTCCCATCTTGAATAAATGCTACCATCTTGGCCTCGCGAATCGAAGATTCACTGCTTAATCGAGTACATGGGATATGGATGGGGTTGAAAGTCGGCACTCGCTTGTAACTGAGACACTCTTCCTATTTATTTTTTTTTTTAAAAAATATCTATCCTCTTTTTATTATAAAATTTTAAATAAATATATGATAGATATATTTTTCCCCAGAATGGACAATAATGGTGGTACGTCATTCAAAAAATATAAAATAATCTTTTTATTTTTTGTTTAATAAATGGAAATAACACGCCATCTTCTTATATATTTTTTACAATAGCGACAATATAGAGAAATATGTTGGAAATATATAAATTAATTCGCGTAAAAAAAAAATTTAAAACAGGAAAATTAATTATTAACAAAAGTCAACAACAATTGTCATAAAAGTTGTCTTGAAAACATATTGATTTTCTTTCATAAATAGTTATTCAACATGGATTCAAAATAAAACTTTAAAAATTATAAGATTTAGAATTTATGATAATATTTCAACTTTGTAATAGTCAAATTTATGTTCGATAACGACGTCGTTATGCAAATATATTATAGATGTAATTCTAAATCGGAAAGTACTTGTGTATAAATTTGAATTGTGAATTGACTCAAAGAATTAAAAACATTATTGAATGCAGCATTGATGAAACTACGTCGAATTGTGATACGAATATAATATCATCAACGCTGCACTCACTAATGATTTTAAGCTATTGTGTCTTCGCCCATGTTTGATTCCGATTTCCAACAATGCCTTGAAACTATTCTTATAGAATGATACTAATATAATATAAAGTACAACCAATTTTATGAACATAGTACCATTGTTTCTTAGTTATTAGTCCAAGGTTGTTCTAGTTGTACTAGATGGTGGTGCAGTACACAAGACATTTTCTATTGAAGAGAAAAAATAAATAAAAGAACTCGCCTCTATATTGAAAAAAAAAAAAATTATTGTTTGATTCCTCTGAATTTCAGTCTATTTTTACGCGAAAAAACAATAATCAAAATTTGGATTTGATGGGATTGGAAATGGGTCGAAATCTGAATTTCGGGTGTAGTAATTTCAAACATTTAAATAAAGTGGTTTAATAATAAAATAGTTTATTTACAAAAATTACAGTATTCGCTTTAAGAAAAAATAAATGCTAGGAAGATAGTGCTGCTCAAGTTGATAGTATTATTTGCTAATGTTTATGGATACGTCTGGTATTTTTTTTGGAATTTGTGTAAACTCGGTTGTCTTCAATTATATCTTTTCACACGATTGTCTTTTTCTACATTGCTTGCGCATGGAAGCCTTTGATGAAGAAATTGGAATGTGGAAGACCATACGATCAATTGCTAACGATGCTAGAATGGGGGTGCTTATTTTCATCCCAATTGCATTCTTTTCTTGGTTTCCATTTGCTTCCACATTCGAGATTGAACTTATTTTAGTCAAGGGCGTCGGCGATAGTTCATGCGATGGTGATTGTTTTGAGACTCATCAATTATGGCAGATGAGGTATGTTCCAAGTACTATGAGTTGAAGCTAGGTAGATCACGAAAAATGAATATTTTTTGTCAACCTCAACTTAACACATCATCAACCACCGTTGCCGACTCATTTTCACCACCTCCACCAATCCCATTTTTCTACCCCTTATACTTCGTTTCCTCCTAACGAGAACTTTATAGAATCGGAAAGAGATAATAAAGATAAATATTTTTCTTCAAAACCAACAGTAGCCACTGTGACATAGGCTCCATCACCTACCAACGGATGAAGTGTTGGATTTTTTTATCCAAATTAGGTTGATTTATTTGAGAAAATATTTTTTTCTTTTTGGCATGTGTTTTTATTTGAAAAATATTGTTTCCTTTATTTTACGTGATTTTTTTATCTTATTTTCATAATTGTGGTGTTTCTAGGGTTAGGCATCCATCATTATAAATTCTATACTATTTTCACAAGTTTTGTATTATTGAAATATAGAATAATTGCGTAGGCATAATTATTGTATTTATTTTCTTTATATTAGACAATTGAATAAAATATTCTGTTTCTCTGTCAATTAATCTTTTGCATTTTATCTTATTATTTGTTTGCGATCATATACCTCATAGTTTTTCATATATATTACCTTGATCCGTTTTATTTCCTACAAAATGTTATCATAGCTATTGATTGTGATTCGTTCGAGGTTTTTATTATTGATGACAACCATGAAGTATGAAATTTCGCTCTTAAATTGCAATACAAGATTTTAGTTGTGGCAAGTAAATGTGTGAGTTGTACTTCCGCAGATGTAGTTGGATGATGCGTGGTTGGGATTTGACAAAATGCCCACGACTTATACGACAAAGGAGAAACAACAGAATGATCGGAAGGCACTTTCGCATAGCCATCTTCATCTCTCTAACAAAATTCTTCAAGACATTTTGAAGGAGAAAATGAGAGCTGCGTTGTGGTTGAAGTTGAAGTAATTGTACATGACTATAAGTCTAACAAGAAAATTGCAGCTGAAGCAGATGTTGTATTTTCATCGCATGGCAGAAGGCGAATATTTGGAAGATCATATGGCTATGTTTAATGAGATCGTCGCTGATTTAGAGACTTTAGATGTAAAATATAATGAAAAATATTTGCCTTAATCATTTTGTGTTGCTACCCATTTCGTTTACTTCGTTTAGAGACATGATCTTGTATAATCGTGATACTCTCATCATTGAAGATGCGTATGATGCTTTATTTTTAAAAGAGAAGATGAATCATCCGGTTGGATTTGAGGCAAGAGATGGAGAAGGCCTTGTTGTTCATGGTGATAGGAGAAAGGTTAAGTCAAGCTCAAATTTAGTAATTGGGTTTGTTATTATTGCAAGAACAAATGTCACATTAAGAGAGATTACGACAAAATGTAGGACAAAGGTAGTTTGACTGCAAATCATGGGAATCAATCATACTGCAGACGAAACCAACACAATCGAGAACTATTTGAGTGATGGAGATATTTTGACGATTTCTGACATGAAATCCAAACATGAAGAGAAGTGGATTTTGGATACAACTTGTGCATTCCACTTATATCCCAATCAAGATTTGTTTGAAACATATGAAACAGTGACGCACTGTGTCGTGTCATAGGTAACAACAAACATTGTCAGGTAACTAGTAATGGAATACTCTGATTGAAGCTGGTGGATGGAACATGTAGAACACTTGATCACGTTCGACATATTTTAGACTTGAAGAAGAATCTCATTTCGTTGAGTATTCAAAAGGTACATGTTCTCTGAAGGAGGTTGAGTTTTGAGAGTTCGAAATAGTGTTAGTGTTGTATTGAAGGGAGGAAGATGTCTTAGTTATACATCTTGCAAGGTCAGATAGAATTTGTGAAAAAATGTCGGCAAGGGTTTAATACCGTGGTGGAGATTCAGTTTGGTATCGTACCTTTTGGAGTTGGTTCGGGATACGTATTGAAGAATACTACTGAGTCGAGTTTGGAAGATATGGGTAATTTTGTTTTGCCATCATTACTTGCGGTTCCATCATATTCAACTGCTAGGGATAGACATTGGAGATGGTATATGGATACTGATTCAGTTGCATATGCTTTTAGCGTTTTTGAAGGATTGAGACTAAACGGGGTCTTCTATGAAAGCATTGGGAGTTGATTATGTTATAGGGTGTGCTTCGACACTATTTGATAATTTCTAATTTATTGTGAAGTTTGGAGAACTCGGTGTTTGGGTTCATGTATTCACGTTGGATACCGTGGAAGAGGAGTATCTTTGTATTGGAGAAAATTTGGTTCTTGTTGAAGAGTTTGGATTTTCGGAGCATCGAAATTTGTATTAAGGTGGAGATCGTTGGATTTTTTTACCCAAATGATTGGATTTTTTGAGAAAATATTTTTTTTCTTTCTTTGCAAATTTCTTTATTGGAAAAATATTGAAAAAATATTGTTTCCTTTATTCCACGTGATTTATATCGTATTTTCATCTTTGTGGTATTTCTAGGGTTTGACATCCACCTTTATAAATATTAGTCAATTGAATAAAATACTCAATTCCTCTACCAATTACTTTTTTATCTTTTATCTTGTTGTTTGTTTGCAATCATATACGTCATATTTTGTTATATATTACTCGATTTGTTTTTTTTTTCTCAACATGGAGTTGGATAGATTACGAAAATAGCAATATGTACAACGTCCCACTTTCATTAACACTACTAAAATATCAAGAAATAGAAAGAGCATCGAAAATCATTATTGACTATCAACATCACTCGCATTATGTTGGACTACGAAGTAATTCTCGACTGCAAAGTGGAAAATGTAACAGAGAGCCATTGCCTCGACCACCTCTGAAGAAAAACAATCATCCACTCTGGCTGCAAAAGCCATGAGCACTAAGCATGTCCCATCTCGAAAAACACCCTCAAGACCAATGCTACAATCTCGAACCCCTCGAATTGGAGATTCACTGCTTAATCGAGTCCATGGGATAGGGATGGGGTTGAAAATCAGCCCTCGCACAGGACGGAGACACCTTTTATTTTTTTTTTAAAAAAAAAATCTATCCTCTTTTTATTATAAAAAATTAAATAAATATATGTTAGTGATATCTTTTTCCCCAAAATGGATAATAATGGTGGTACGTCATTCAGAAAATATAAAATGATCTATTTATTTTTTGTTTAATAAATGGAAATAACACGCCATCTTCTTAAATAGAAACCATGTTTTTACAATAGTGACAATATTGAGAAATTTAAAAAAAATTAAATATTAACAAAAGTCAACAAAGAATTGTCATAAAAGTTGTCTTGAAAACATATTTATTTTCTTTCATAAATAGTTATTCAACACGGATTCAAAATAAAACTTTAAAAATCTTATCAAATTATCTTTCGCGGTAAAATATATAATAAACCCAAAAATATAAAAATGGAAACACGTAAAAGAAAAGGAAAGGTTATGTCAAAAAATGTAGGTATATGATTACAAAGCATAATTCCTCTAAAAATTATAAGATTTAAAATTTTATGATAATATTTCAACTTTGTAATAGTCAAATTTATGTTCGATAATGACGTCGTTATGCAAATATATCACAGATATAATTCTAAATCGGAAAATACCTGTGTATAGATTTGAATTGCGAATTGCCTCAAAGAATTAAAAACATTATTGAGTGCAGCATTGATGAAATTACGTCGAATTGTGATACGAATATAGCATCATCAACGCTGCACTCAATGATGTTTTTAAGCTCTCGTGTCTGCGCCCATGTTTGATTCCAACTTCGGTTCTCCTACAATGCCTTGAAACTATTGTTAAATATAGAATGATAATATAATATAAAGTACAACCAATTGTATGAACATTGTACTATTGTTTCTTGGTTATTAGTCCAAGGTTGTTCTAGTTGTACTAGATGGTGGTGCAGTACACGACATTTTCTATTGAAGAGAAAAAAATAAATAAAAGAACTCGCCTCTATATTAAAACAAAAAAAAAAAATTATTCTTTGATTCCTCTGAATTTCAGTCTATTTTTTATGCGAAAAAACAATAATCAAAATTTGGATTTGATGGGATTGGAAATGGGTCGAAATCTGAATTTCGGGTATAATAATTTCAAACATTTAAATAAAATGGTTTACACCATGCTTGATA
>CAIGRB010137047.1:0-13103 GCA_903798255.1 Fraxinus quadrangulata
ACCCTCATGAATTTGCTTTTGGATACTACCCAAAAGGCCTCATACCAATGGAGTATTGTCCTACACTTATAAACCCATCATAATTCCCATGTCTAGCCGATGTGGGACTCCTTTTACTCCCAACAATCCTCCCCTCAAACGAAGGACCACATCGTTGTGGCCTCTCCTCAAACGATAATACATTCGCCAATCATCTTGTAGCCGTTATTATCATCGCCCTTGACCAAATGGGACCCGTCGCCTGACCCCCATATTTTTTTATGTCAGGAAGACTTTTGACACAAGTCACCTCAAACGCGGATGATTTTAGCCAGATCACAAGGCTTAGGGGACCTCCATCACGCTTTTCGCTGCATTCCTCCGACTAAATTTTGGGTCCTGGGCTCTGATACCACTTGTTAGGACCTGTCAAACTCCACATTGGTATGATATTGTTCGCTTTGGGCCTGGACCCTCACGAATTTGCTTTTGGATACTACCCAAAATGCCTCATATCAATGGAGTATTGTCCTACACTCATAAACCCATCATATTTCCCATGTCTAGCCGATGTGGGACTTCTTTTTATTCCCAAATTGTTGGGTTCTGATACCCAATAAATCCTGGGCGATGATGTAAAACCGATGTTGACCCATCATATTTTCCATGTCTAGTTGATGTGGGACTTCTTTTACTCTCAACACCAAGAAAATCAATAACTTGGGAAGTTAAAATAGATCGGTGTAAAAGAGATATTTTAACATAAAAAATTGAAATTTAAGAAAATATATAAAAAACTGTAAATTATGAAGCAAGTAATAGATATAAATAACTGTAGTCTGTGACTATAAGATTATGAAGGTACCTCAAAGTCACCTGCACAGAGGCGAAGCAGCTGGTCTAAGGCTCGAAGTCGAACAGGAACTGCTGCTGATTGTCGAAGGATGAAGAAGCAAAATTGCCGACATCGAGCTGCAACCTGAGGCGGCTAAAGGAGACGCAAAAGTGAGAGGTGGAGGTTGAGCCAGGAGGAGAATGAATTGAAATGGAGGCTGGATGTCGGATGAAGCTGGATGAGAGGCTGGATGTTACCAGACTCAAGCAACTGCGATAATTCCCTCTTCATCGGTTTCACTTGCACTTCTTTCTTGTTCCTCAATAGCTTCAGCCTTGAAGCTACTAGTTTCAACGCCGTCTTGCTGCATCCGGTTTCAATTTAACCTCAGTTTTTAACCTCAATTTGTTTACAGAGAACCACCCTTGGAGATGATAGAGAGTAGGGGGAAGAAGAGAGGAGAGGCGAAGACAAAAGGAGGAAAAGTTAGGGCTAATGTAAGACTGATTTGATTTAGAGGGGTTGCAGGACTTTTTGCAACGTTTTTAAAACGTTGCGGAATGATCGGAAAAAATTAAAAAAATTACGAAAAGCATCTTTCGCAACGTTGCGAAAGACGTTTTAAAAAATGTTGCGAAAGATGCTTTTCACAATGTTTTATAAACGTTGCAAAAAGCTTTTTCCACAACGTTTAAAAAATGTTGCGAAAAATAAAAAAATTTGCAACACTAAAAAAAGGTTGAAAAAAGGCACCATTAGCAATATTCACTAAAAACATATTGTCAAAGCTCAATTTTGTTAAGCAATAACAACATTCACGTATTAGAATGTTGCGATAGACCCCTTTAGCAACACTTAACTATCGAATGTTGCCTTTTATGTGTTGCAAATGATCATTTTTTACGTAGTGAATCTTTAAAGCACTTTCTACTTGTTTCCTGTTTTGGCACTTTTCATCAGATGTATAGAAGCTCACAATCATTGTGGTTGACGTGGTGGGACAAAACAATTTGTAGAAAAATATCCTGTGGCATTGATAAGATGCTTGTGGCGTAAAAGTTTTATCATATGAGGAGGGGAAGGGAGAGATGATTAATATGGAAGGCCTAGTCATGCTAGCTCCCAAATTGAACAAGCTGACAAAATCGAAATCATACCTTTGAATTGTGAAGCAAGAATTTTCATGAGTCGATAATGCAGAATATTATTAATATCTTCATGATCTTTCCAAATTGTTAATTATTTATAATTTAATTAAGCCTAACTTCTATCTAGTTGTTCTAACACCTACACTTACACAAGGATGTTGCTTAGTTTAAAAATATTTCCTTTATTATGGATAGAATCTGCTTATACAGATACACAATGTGGCTGTAATAGAAGATCATCTACTTTACCATCATATGGTTAGAATCTTTGTTCCTTCCAGTAAACTGAAACAGTTGGTCATTCAAGTAGGTTGAATCTTGTTCAACTGTCTTTAATGCTTTCATTCGTCTCACAAAATATTTTCAGTAATCCCTTTTCGGGATAAATGTGCATGCAGAAGTGAAATGCTTTTGTTAGTTTATAAGTATTTATAATCAGAGAAATTGTTTTATCTTGAGAGGAATTTGCTAAGCGTGCAGTTTTATGACCCTTCACTTGGATTATAGTTGGAACTCATGCAGAGAAACAGTGCTTTAGATCATCATTTTCCAACTATTCTTCCCTTGGAATTGTTGAATTTTTCCAAGCCGGGATTCGGGGTTTTCATATTGTACTATGGTCTGTAGATACTTTTGTATCCATTAGGAAAAAAAAAATACTTGTTTTCTTCCCTGGTTGTCCAAGAAAAGTAATCTACGTTGGCAAGAATATTGTAATCAATTATCTTTTATTGGGGTGGAGAAGGGGAAGAATTTATAAGCAATTAGGTCATTAAAACTACTTTTCATGGGAAATTGAAGAAAATGTTGTTCTTCTGTGAGGGTCTTTCATAACAAAGGAATCCATAGGAAAATGGACCTAGAATTTTCAAGTGACCAGCAAATTTATTTATTTATTGCGGAGGAGATTTTGTTTAGATACAACTCATCAAGTGCCTCGTTTGCAAAATGTAATGAAAAAGGGAAGTGCACATAATGAGATTGGTGGAAGAATTCCATTTGTTGATATTGGTGGTATAGGAAATTTAACTTCCTTCCATTATTTGAAAGGTATGGACCATACGTATTTTAATAGTTTTCAACATGCAAATTATAGAAACCTTGTGATAAAAAAAAATTAGAACTACCTTTTTTTCTTTAGCACGAGTAACTTTCGAATGTTTAAAATATTTGTTGAATTTATAAATTCATCACTTTTAACTGTCTTCCTAAGTCCACATGAACCAGAGAGAACGTGGATGCTCTGAGAACTCATCCAGCACTCACTCTCAGAAGCCCATAAGAAAAGTATAATGGTTATAATGATTAGACGATTGTTTCTCAGCAATATTGATCATTGCACTGATTAACAATATAGTCCATTTATTGTGTGGAAGCAAATCATCCTGTAAATGAAGAATCTTATGATTCATAAGGGTTGGCAGTGGGCCGAGCCGGCTTATGCCCACGAACTCGGCTCGTGAGCTCATGGCTCGTGAGCTCGTTAAATTTTTTTTTTAAAGATATACATTTTTTCTAAAAAAAAAAAAAACCCTTCACAAAGACGAGCCCACGAGCTCGGCTCGTGGGTGAGCTCGTTGGCTCGCGCACGAGCCGCTCGCCCGAGCAGCCCACAAGCCGAGTTTTCACGAGTCGAGCGGCCAAGCCGCTTGACCCCTTTGCCACCACTACTTATGAAGTTAAGCTGGACAGTCATATGGTTGTATTAATGGCCCCGAAAATGGCAGACTTAGGGCATCAACTAACATAAGAGTTACTAACTTGGCAAAAGAATGGTATTATGCTTGCTGCTAATTACGTATTATCTGTGCATTATGTAAGACATGCCATGAAAGCCATGAATCTAGAGATTGGAGGGTCGATTTTAATTTAAAAATGAGTTGGGTCGGGTCGGGTTGGTTCACGGTTTAAACTTTTTCAAACTGACCTAACCTGTTATCAAAAGGTGTAACCCTATTTCCAAACCGTGAAGCCCTCTCAACTTCAAAACCTAGCCTCCATCTCTTAAGATCTTCATCGTCTACAACTCTTTTCAACACTGGACGAACACGGAGCCTAGAAAACCGTACTCTCCACCACGCCATAGAAATTTGAGGTATAGCAATTTATGCCCAATTTACTGAGATATGCTGCTCAAATTTCAAGGCAATTGGATTGCAAATACTTCGTTCAATTTGTATTAGCTGGTTTCAGAAGCATATCTTTCAAGATTTTTCTTGTGAGATTGACTTGAAATCTTTATTTCTTGTTATATGTTCTTAGTAGAGAGAATTTCTATGATATTGATGCAAATTGTGCGTTTTGTAACCTAATTTATCGTCATTTCTTTAATAGTGCAGCAGTTGGACTAAAAATCATGTCTTGGTGTACCATTGAGTCGGATCCTGGTATGTTTTGTTTTGGCATTTGTTATTTAAATTTTGTTTGAGCCTGTTTCTCGATATTGGATATTAATGGGTAATTTTTGTTATTCGGAAAAATTGTTCTAGTACACAGTTTAGATAAGGGGCTGTTTAGTGAGGCTGCTGGAGGCATGAGGATAAATATTTTAGCCTGCAACAGCCAGTTTGAGTGTGTAGTTATCAAAAGTGAGTTGACATTGATGATAAATTTGATGTCAACAGTCCATTTTTGGAATACCTTACTACTTCTGTTCCTATTTTGGCCAGAAGGAATGTATCTCTTACGCTACATACACAAATACTTGTAACCATTTGAACTCATTTTCCTCTGTCTGTTTTTGCATTATTGCAGTTGCATTATTCCAGAAACTCTGTTCTTTGCTCTCTCAACTATGTTCCTCATTTTATTGCATGTGATTAAAGTGTTGTAGGTAATTACTCTTATTATATTGCGAATTGATTAAAAACTTGGTTTTCTTCTGCTCATGTATTGATTATGTAGATAAAAAATATTTTTTCCAATAATCTAATTAAGTAATTCGATGATAAGATAGTTATGATATTGATATTGGTTTTAGGTTCTTAAAGATATAAATGTGAATAAATATAATATTTGATTTCTTGTTTGTTTTTATAGATATGAATGTGGATATGGATATAAATAGTGAAATTGAAGCTATCAATGAAATTCCTTCAACAACAAATTTAGAAAAAAATGCTACGTCTCTTCCTCCACTTGCACAATCATGTTTAGGGAATAGGAAAATAGGAAATCTTCAGATGTATGGGAACACTTCATTATTATAGGAGATCCAAAAGATGAAGATGTTAGGTATATGTGCAACTATTGTGGGCATGAATATGCTTGTGGGGCTAGGAAGCGTGGGACTAGTACCTTAAGGAATCATTTGGTTCTTCATTGTAAAAAGTATCCGGGAAGGATAGTGGATAAAAGGCAAAAAAGTCCAACTGAGGGTGATGGGAACAATCTTATAGCCGTTGGCTTTAATAAAGAAGAATGTAGACTTTCATGTGCTAAGTTGATAATAATTGGTGAGCTACCTTTTAGCTTTGTCAAAGGTCACGGGTTTAGACAATTTTGTCGAGTAGCATGTCCGAATTTTTGATCCTCCTTCTCATTGGATATTTATTAATTGTATTTGGATCAAAACTTGCAATTGAAAAAGATCCTCCAACGTGAAAGAGTTTCTCTTAGTACCGATACTTGGAATTCTATTCAAAATGTTAACTATATGTCTCTTACTGCACACTTTGTTGATTCTGATTGGAAGCTTCAAAAAACATATTTTGAATTTTTGTGTGATTGCTAATAATAGAGGTGAAACCATTGGTAAATCCATTCAGAATGGTTTGCGTTTATGGGGTATTAAGAAAGTGTTTATAATCATGGTTGACAATGCATCTGCAAATGAAATGGCCATTTCTTATCTCAAGAGGAAAATGAGTGGTAGGAGTAGTGATTTGGGTCACGTCATCATCAATATCAATAGTTTTAAAATTTCCCTATTCCATTCCAGTTTCAGCTTCATTCAGAGTCCTTACTTCCACAACCTTTTCCCAAACTTCATCTTTCATTTCAAGTTTGTTGTCAAACACTTCAATTCTGGCTTCATCTGTTGGTGATGCAATATGCTGGAACATGAACAATAACACAAATTATATTAATGTAAAAACAGACATAAGTTATGAGGAAAAAATATAATATAATAAAATAAAAACACAAGTACTCGATTTTTTGCTAAACTACGAGCAACAATATCAGCAACTCTTAACTAATCATCTTCATGAAATTCTATTTCATCATTTAAATTCATTTCAAGTGCCTTATCATTTTCTTCAATTCTCTTGTCATTATTTTCGATTTCCTTGTCATCTTTTTCCACTGCCTGTCACGTTTTTCAACTGACTTGTCACTTTTTTTCGCCAGGCACCTCAACATCTTTTTCCCCACCACTCATTTCAAACTCTATGCCTAAAGAAAAACTAGGAAAGTCATTAAACACCTTGCATATTTCATCGGGGTAAGCTCTCCATACCATCCTACAAAAAAAGTCACAAAGATACTCAAAAGTGACAATAAGTTAAAAAAGTGACAAAAAGTCACTAATATTAATTTTAAACTCGAAAACTCTTAAATACCTTTATTGGTTATTCATTAACAGCTAGCATATTGTCTACTTTGCGTTTCGAATTTTGTAGACGCTCCATTAATTCTTCATTCATTTTAATCCTTTCTTCAACATCTTTTAAACGGTCCTCAATTAGGTTTGACTGAATTTTAATTTCAAGATCTGAAATACGTTTTAAAAGTAGATCATTTGATTGAAAACCTTTCAGTTCAACCTTAGTTAGCTATCTCAAAAGTTCTTCATTCGATTGCCGGACTTCCTGAAAAGAACACAGATTAATAAGAAGCAATAAATTGAAATGACAGAAATAGTAAAAACAAAAAATGCCCTCAAACCTTGTTAATCTTCCCTTTGTTTTTCTTTTCTACGGACCTTCTAGCTCAGTCAATAGATTTTGCTTTTCCTCCATCCAATAAATTTTTTTGTTGAAAGGGATGCTCAAAATCATCATCATCCTAGTCAAACCCCAAACCTTCAACAAATAAACCAGTTGCATACTCTTCTAACTTCTCTGTCTCAAGAGGTACAATTCGATTGACTTCCAATTGAAAAATACCTAATCATATAAATAACAGAAAAAAGCTAAAGACATAAAATAAATAATAAAATGGTACAAAACTTACTTTAATCAAATTAAAAATGCTCTTCCTTAACCCCACAGATGTCACATGCTGATTACTACTCCAACTCAACATTCGAGGACGTTGACGTTTATGCTTAATGTAGTAATTCTTCAGAGCAATAGCAGGGACAATTTCATAAATTCATACTTGAAAAGCAATTAGGAATACAGAAACCTATACTCCAAAAACTTCTTTTCCATAAAAATATTCTTTATTCTCTAATTAAATGCACAGTTTAGGGATGATAGAGTTATACTAAAAACTTCTATACCACATGAAAAAGAATTCAACTCCTCGAACTCCACATGACAAAAAAGAGTAATTAACTACCTTATGATACGATGTACCAAAAATGAAGGATGTAATTTGATAAATTATGCCTATATCAACAACATCTTTATCTAAAGTCAGCAGGTAAATTAAAAAACACTTCTTGGACCTCTTTCGTTGACATGCTTTTGTAATCTTTGAAGTATTGATCTTTCAAACGACTTTTCTTTCTATATTGGGTAAAGTCACCATTTTCAGTACATTTAAGCCCCGATATCAAACAAAACTCTTCAAATGAAAATCTCACAAATTTGTCACATATGTTGAACCACATTTCTTTTGAATTTGGCTGCTTAACTTGTCTAAGCAATAACTAGTGTATCAATTGTGGTTGAAGGCACCAAAGCATGTATTCTTAATAAAGTCCTTTGATATGAACTAAAATTTTCATTTAGTTTTGTTACACCTCATGTGGAGATAATAATGTCACTTTTCATTTGAACCAACATGATTGAGGAATTAAAAAATCCCAATTCTACAAAAGGAAAAAGGTACAGTTAAACAAAACATACATGCAATAGAAAAGTCTATAACATACACGTTTGTAACATGTTATAATGACTGAAAATATTTTTGTAATATATGACTACTGAAATAGTCCATACACTAAAAAAAAAGTAACAACAAATAAAAAAGTAACATAAAATTTAAAAAAGTCACAAAAAAAAGTGACATAAAATCGAAGGCCTATGCATGAGTGTCAACTCATATTTGCCTAGATTCAAGTGAACCTCTAGATATGTAATGCGACAATAAAATAGCATCCAAGTTAAGTCATGATCATTCAAATTATTAAAAAGTGATAAACATGAAGACAAGCTAACTAGAAGTTGACTACTTATGATACTACAAGATGACATGAAACTCTTTTCTATGTACAAATATCAATCTTTGTGAACGTATGCATGTGCATGAATCATTTTTGGCAAACACTCAAAAAAGGTGACAGAAAATAACAAAAAAGTGACATAAATTTTAAAAAGTAACCATAAGAATATTTCTCTAACAAAGAGGAATATTTGATTGTAAGATGCTACGGAAGCAATGAATTAGAATGTTAAAAGTCATCAAACAAAACTAAATTTTGCTCTACAGATGCTATTACCATTTTAAAGGAAGCTATAAATGACACCTTAGTTTCAAGCTCTACACTTATACAACGTTGCTAAAGTCTAAATCAAAACATTTTCAAACACATTTTCTCAAAATTCCAAAATGACCAAAAATCCACATTACAGTAATAACAATCCACGTAACAAGACATGTGAAGTCTATTAAACTACAAAAGCAAAATAACTAAACATAATGGACAAACTAATTACTACAACATTCAAATTTGTTATCATCTAATCACATGCAAAAAACTGTGTTCTTTTACACCATCTAAGACATAAATTTAATTAGGCATAAATTTCAAATATTATTATCATATATAAGGCATTTAATTAGACATAAATTTTCCACCAAAAAACTAAACATAATGCACAAAAATGCAACAAAATTTCAAGTATTATTATCATACTAAAACATAAAAAAATGTTGATACCTCGGGTTTATAAAAATAAAAGGATGAAGATATTTTGTTCCTCTTCTTTGAGGATGGTTCTTCCTCGAGATTTCTTTGCCTCTTCAAGCTACTTTTTTCAGCCATTGCAGAAATACGAGTTACTAATCGGAATCGAAATCCGATTTCCAAATTTCAGATCTAGGGTTTTAGCTATTTGGGATTCAGGGTCGAAATAAGAATGAGATAATGAAACGGAACAGATACGAAGAGAAGACGAAGAAGAAATCGATGGAAAATGATCGAAAATGGAGATTTATAGTTGGATTTTGCTTGTAGATAAGGAATCACACATGGAGTTCTTAGATTTTGCCTCTCGACGATTTCTATGAATGAGGACGTGAACTCGAACGGATACACAGGGAAGACGAAGAAGAAATCGATGGAAAATAGGTCAGAAATGGAGATTTACAGTTGGATTTTGCTCGTATGTGCAGATTTATTCGATTTTGCCTCTGGAGATTTAGGGCTATGAATGGGGGGGATATTACGTTTTTGGGGGGATTAAGTAAATTTGGCTTGTTGTAGTTAATCAGGTTGGCTTTGGTTTTACCAATTTAGGACGTAATTAATAATTTCTTAAAATGTTTAATTAGTTTAAGGGTATTAATCAAAACACTGTAAAAAAAGGGTACAGGGCCTAATTTCCTCAAATAAATTTTAGCTGGTGTCTTGGGTTATGTGGGCAAGTTTAATTGGGATTGGGTTGAACGTTTGGTCAGGTAGGGTTTATGTTTTGAGTTTTGAGCTTATGGGTTTTGGATTGTGGGTTTATGGTCTATTGGTTTGCTTGATTGGGTCAGTGATTTGGTTTAATTGGGCTTTATGGACGGTTGGTTGGGGGTTGGTAACGGTGGCAATCGACCCGAGCGGCTCGTCGGCTCAGCCACTCGACTCAGCAAAAACGAGCCCGAGCACAAGCCGAGAAGGCCGGCTCGTCGAGCAAAGCCCACGAGCTATGAGCCGGCTCAGCTCGTGGCTCATTAAAATAAATAAATAAATAATTAAAATAAAATTGTGACCGTTCCGGTCACTGGACCGAAATAGTAACTGAATTTTCAATGACCATTTCGGTCCTTTTATTTTTTATTTTTTTTTTCCATTTCATTTTTCTTCTCTATAAATACCCATCCATTACAACATTTTTTCCACCAAACTTACTATCAATCTCTCATTCTCTACTCTACTCTCTACAATTTATTTACAAATCATTATCATCATTCTATAATTTATACTCTTGTACATTTTATTTTTATATTGTCGAAATTCTACTTAAAGTCTTCAACATTAAATTTCAATTATTCACAAATGGATCCACGATAGTTTGTTGAAAACTTGTTCGGTGTCAGAGGCGAAACACCTGTCCAAAATCAATTTGAGATTGAATTCGTCGGTCTAAATGAATTACCCATTCCAAAAAATATTCAAGATTTCGACGTTTATGAAGGTAGTTATCCAATTGATTTGGATGACGTTGATGTTGATGTTGATGCTAGTCATCTAATTGATTTGAAATTGGATGAAGAACCTGCATTAGATATTCCCGATGCAAAAGAGAAGAGAAAGGAAAAGAAGCAGGTAAAATGTTGGGACCATTTTAAATTGGTTCAAACTAGTCGTGTGATCGATGGAGTTCCAGAAATCAAAGTATTATGTAAATACTATAAACAACGATTGGCATGATAAAAAGGCATTGGAACCGCCCACCTCAACCGTCACTACAAAACATGTGCGGGCAAAAATGGGCTTCTTCCAGCTGGTCAAACGTAACTACAGTTTGGTAGTCCAGGCGCCGGTGCTACTACTACGCCACTTTCTACGTGGATATATTAGGAGGAGAAAGTTCAAACGGGAATGGTGAAGTTCGTTGTCACGACGGAGTTACCACTAGCAATAGCGGACAACCAACATTTCATTTTCTACGTCAAACAATATCTTTAACTGAGGTACGTTGGATTAAGTTGAAATACTCTTCGTTCTAATATAATTCAATATTTTCTTAATTGAAAGAAACTATTGATTGCGGATTTAGAAAAAATATGGGGGTGTGATATTTTTAACTTCAGATTTGTGGGAAGGGATTAATAAAAGAGATTAAATAGTTGCAACTGCACACTATATAGACCCACTTTGGGTTTTGCATAAAAAAATATTGCTTTTAAAATTATTGAGTTCGCGCACAATGCTAACAATATATTTAATACTATTATAAACATTATTAGAGAATATAAATGTGAGAGTAATATTCTTTTTTTACGTTCGACAATGCTAGTGTGAATAAGCCTGTTATTGATAGATTGCATAGGGTGCTTCAACCCGATTTCAGTGGTTTTTTTTTCATATTCGATGTGTTTGCCATATTTTTAATTTAATAGTACAAGACGGTTTAAAACATGTTAAGGATGAAATTCAACGAATTAGGAATGCACTAGTCTATATCACGATTGCACATAGTAGAAAATAAGCATTTGATGAATTTTGTGGCGAAACTGGGATGTCGTATACAAAAACCTTTATTAGTGACGTAGGGTATGAATGTAACTCCACATACTTATTATTAAAATCATATGAAGGTTTCGAACATTTAATTACTGAATTTTATAATAGTAGGCATATGAAAGACNAAATTAAAAAAATGTTGACAAGATTTTATGATTCTACAAAAATTTTGTCTGATATTTATTATCCTACTAGTTGTATGGTCCTTGAACGTCTGTATATAATTGTTAGGGTTTTTCATAGATTTAAAGATGACGCCGATTTAGTTCAATTATATTTTCATGGAATTAAAATTTAGAAAATATTGGGAAGACTTGCCTTTGTTATTTACCTTAGCATGCGTCATGGACCCCCGATATAATTTATCGGGTATTAAATTTGTTATTGATCAAATTTCAAATGATTTAACTTTTAACGTACCTATTACTTATAGGAATTTGGAACAAATTTTATATAAAATATATGCTTCACAGATGGGTACACATATTACTCGTGTACCCTTCGACTCTACAAATACTCCTCCCACTAATATTGGAGATGACGACGCTAAAGTTATAAATTTATTCCAAAACATGAACTCATATAGATATGATTCAACTTCATATGCATGTGGTTCCTCTAGTAGTAGTAGTTTGTCTTCCACTACATGCATTCAAACATCAAGTAATAGTCCAAATGTGTTCCTTGCTGAATTAATTGATTATTTTAATCATAATATGCTTGGTAACAATGCGATTAGGAAAAATTCAGAATAAGTAATTGATTTCTAGCGAAGGTATGAACGTCGATGGCCAGTAGTTTTTGCAATAGCAAAAGATCTACGAACACTTCCAGTTAGCATTGTAGTTTCGGAGTCTGCTTTTAGTGTAGGAAAGAGGGTTCTCTCCTAGGTTAGGAGTCGACTAAAAAAAGATATTTTGGAAGCATTAATGTACGTGAAGGACTGGAAAGACGCTTATTATCGACTGCAAGATAAATATGTCGAAATTGCATGTAGTCAACTAAGTGATATTTAATTTAATCATATTCATCACAAAATTATATTTTAATGCCTTTATAAATTTTTAAAAAAAATTGTACACGTAACAAGTTGTTCGTGTACAATTTTTAACTCCGCCTACTCGAAATTGAAGTAGTCGGTCCCAAACCCGAATAAAGGAAGAGTGTTTGTTTTATCTTTTTTATTTTTTATTACTATTTTAAAAAAGGAAAATGTTTTGGAAAATGTATATATAAATATTTTTTAGGTTTAGTATAGTGTTGAAAAAAAAAACTCGGGCACGAGCCGAGCCGAGCTCGCCCATGGGAAGACGAGCCGAGCTTTCGTGGACGAACCACGAGCTCGGCTGGTGCGAGCACGAGCTGAGCTCGTGTGGGTAAGGGCCGAGCTACACAAGCCGAGCTCATGTGGGTAAGGGCCGAGTCGGTAGCTCGGCCCATTTACATCCCTATGGGTTGGGGGATGGATATGCGAATTTGGTTAAGAAGCTGCTGTTGTTGACTCTAACAACAAGAAGAATTTATGATCAGCAGTAAGGTAAGTTGATATCCCTTTTTTTTTTTTTTTTTTTTT
>CAIGRB010137047.1:20287-41348 GCA_903798255.1 Fraxinus quadrangulata
TAAAAATTAATAATTTACTATGTATTTGTTTATTAGTTTAAACATTTATTTGTGAACAATTGTAGAATACGCTTTTGACAATGTTTGTTCATCACAAAGACCAATAGACGACGAATGTGGATGTCACGATTAGTTTTTCACATCGACACGAACTAGAAAACTGAAGTGTCGCAAATTTTTTCTTTCATCCCTAGAATTTTTAGCAACAAATATTTATTGTCGCCAAAAGTAGACCCTCAGGCATCAAAAATACTTTATTGCAAAAAATATAAGTTCGTCGTCATAAGTTTCCTACCAAAAAATATTTTAGCGCCATGCTTCCATCATTTTTTGCGATTATCTTTACTATTTGTTGCGCATTTTAACATTTTATAACAATTTTTTATATTGCCTTATATTTTTGGGGACATATTTTTTTTCCACAACCTTTGCAACGAACTTTAAAAACGTGTCTCGCTAAATCACTTATTGCGACATCATTTTGTATGTCGCAAAATATCTTGTCACGAAATCACAATTTTGTAGTAGTGATTCTAGCACTCGAACTGAGTGAATATTCATGTATGTTTAATTTTATCTCAATTGTTTAATATACATGACAATTAAATATTGATGTGGAGACAAGCCTTTCAAGCCTAAAGTAAAAATAAATTCATTTTGGCCGAATACTAATGTTTTGTATGAAGAATGGTGACAAAAGTACCCAAGAACACTGTAGAAACCATCTGGATATATACCTTAAATATATATTAAACAACGCCTAGGGTTTCCATCAATGCATCCCCCTGTTTCTCTCTTTCTCTCTAAAAAAATACTGAATTCTCATCTAATCAACTCAGCGTGGACATATCACATATATATACAAATATATGAGCCTTTTATCAGTTTGCTTGCTGAAAGGCAAGATGCTTCCCGGATCTTACGTTTTGCTCTTTTCCTGACCTTGAGTTACCGCTTGATTGAGTTTTGAGTTTGACTTTCACTTAATAGTTTTTGGGATTTGTGAGTACAAATGCCGGCATGTAGATGTGTGTTTGACTCAGTTTTAGTGTTGGTTTTATGAGCTTTGAATTTGATGGATTTTTAAACATTAAATTTCTTGCATGGATGTGATTGAAGTTTTACCGACTTCAATTTGATTTAGCTGTTTTTAACGTTAATTTTAAAGAAATTAGATGGAAAAAAAATTTGGTTTGAGTTTCACTTAAATTGATTTGCACGGATCCACTGGAAATAAAGAATGATTTATGAGATTGTTAATTTTTATTTGTTATAAATTTTCATTTTTGAGCATTTATTTTATTTTCTTGGTGTTCATAACTCATTGTAAGTACAATAAATATATTTTGGTTGATTGAAATCCTAAACTTTGTTGATAGCCACTTTCCTAACCATAGGAGGAAAAAATGTAAAGATAGATTTGCTTCTCAAATGATGAAGTTATGTGATTTGTTAGGGTTTCTTAAATATGCCATGATACCTAATCAAAGTCCATTTATTTTCTATTATCAGGGTCCTCTTCTAGGCCCCTTATCACGATATATTTATTTTATTTATTTTCTTTGAAAGAGTTACAATTTATTTAATGTTTCCCCTTATCCAACTACATTTTTCAATCTCAATATATTCTGTCAGCAGGGACCATGATGCAGTTCAACTCTAAGATATGCATGATTTTATGTTTATGCTTTGGAGGATGAGTTGGTGATAAGGGCAACAACGTACATGTTTAGGATTTTCAAATCATCAAGTTTGAAGTAAAAAAATAGTAATATAACTTTCTCGACATCGTCACTCCTAACTTGGGAGATGGGAATGGGAATGAAAGGTTTTATTTTCTTCCAAAATTTTATACTCCCTCCATCCCAATTATATAAGCTTGTTTCGTTTTTCACATGGATTAAGAAAGCTTCTTTAATGTCATTGGAAAATTTATTTTTGTCAAGATCTTTACTAATTTACCCATATTTAATTTTTAGTATGTAAAACTAAATTATTTGTTGGAACTAATAAAGAATTTGAAGAAGAAGAAATGAGAGTTGTTCCATGTTTCCAAGAAGTGGGAAATGTGTGTATTTAGAGATTTCAATAAGTTGGCATATTAAGTGGGGAAAATTTAATAAGGGCATATTGGTAAAGGAACACAATAAAATATTCTACATTAAGAAACACGCCTATATATTTAGAACATGAGAAAAGGGAAACTCAGCCAATATAATTGGGACTGAGAGAGTAGTTGTTAGTTTTCGTTTCATGGGGAAAAAAATTATTCTTAGAAATGCTAGTTTTAGTTTGCTTAGTTACTTGAAACATGATTCGAGATCAGTCATATTTTCTCTTATTGAGGTCCAACTCTAAGAAATATATGCTTCTGTGATATATAGGGCTCACAATCATTGTGGTACACGTGGTGGGAGAAAACAATTGGTGTAAAAATTTTAGCATAAGGGAACGGGGAGAGAGAAATGACCACTTTGGAAGCCCTAGTCATGCTTGGCTCCCGAACAGAATGAGTTGACAAAACCGAAATCATACCAATTGTGAAACAAAAATTTCATGAGTCCATAATGCACAATATCGTTAATTTCATCACGCTCTTTCCAAATTTGTTAATTATTTGTAATTTAATTAACCTCGATGGCTGCAATAGATGATCATCTGCTACATGAAATGGAAGTATAACTTTAATATTTCCATTTGGCTAATTTAGCAATTATTTCCCCACTTAATCATCATGTGAATAGAATTTTTTCCTTACTGAAGCAGTTGGATATTCAAGTGGTTGAATCTTATTCAAATTTTTCTAATGCTAATGCTATCATTCTTCTCACAACATATTTTCATTTCTTTTTGGGATAAATTTGTGTGTAGAAGTGAAACACTTTTGTTAGTTTTGATAGTGTATATGTATTTGTAGTAAAAGAAATTTGTTGGATCTTAAGAGGAAATTGTTAACACAGTTTCTGACCCTTCATTTGGATTATTGTTGGAATTCAAGCAGTGAGTGCGTTACATCATCATTTCCAAGCTGGGATTTAAGGTATTCGAACCGTGCTAAAAGTGTCTTGATCTCAAAAAAGGAAAAATTACTTATTTTATTTACTTGTTGTCCAAGGAAAATTATTTACATTGGCATGAATAATGTATTCAATTATCTTTTATTGGGGTTGAGAAGGGGATGAATCTAAAAAAAATTGGTTATTAATGCAACCTTTGGTGGAGATTTGAAGAAAATGTTGTTCTTGTAAGAGTCTCATAGATGACTCAAGAATTCTTGGAGCCATGGAGTTCTAATACAACTAATCAACTGCCTCATTTGCAAAATATAATGCAAAATGGAAGTGCACATAGTGAGATTACCAGAAGAATTCCATTTGTTGGTGTGGGTGGTATAGGAAATTTAATTTCATTATGTTATTTGAAAGGTACGGATCAAATGTATTTAAATAGTTTTCAACTCGCAAACTATAGGTTTAAAAATAATAATTAAAAAAAAAAATTAGAACTATTTGTTATCTTTGGTTATAGTTAAAGGTTTCGGAATTGTTGTCTAGTATACGTCTCAGCATATCGGAAGAACATTATCAAGATTTAATGAAGGTCCTTTTAATTAGTATTATAATAAATTTTTTGATGAAGATAGACTTTTTCTTTTTTTATTATTATAATTTTTTCATACACATGGTTATTTGTTGTCCTAATTCTGCTTGCTTACGATTTTTGTGGATTGTTGAGTAGGTTTCTAAGACGTTTCGAGAGAGAAAAAATATCCCTTTTATTGGGATTGAACATGAAGAAGATCATTGTAAATTCTATTTTAGTTTTGACGTGGATGGAACTCAATCAAGCAAGAGAATTTATTAGCTCACCTAAATCTGACACGAAAATGCGTCAAGGGAACACAAAAACTTAACTCTAATCTATGTAGTGTTTGGCTGGTTTCTAGCAAAGACTTAGCGATTGCCATGCAGATGAAGAACAAAGGAGGGGAGATTACGTTTAGCATGGAAGTCTAGGCAGCTAGATTTTCGAGGAGTGATCGTTCGATGAATTACTGATTTCTTCGCCATAGCCATTAAAATAATAGTAGTAATGTTGACCTCAAAAAATGCGCCAACAAAATTTCGGCCACCTCCCCTCTACATAGACATCACTTGTACAATGAATAGTCTGTTAGAAGACAAAGGCCACCGATTGAGAAAAAGGTTCGACGACCATTTGCAAAGTCAACTATCGGACGAGAGAAAAATGAGTACAAGAGACGGGATATGTGGTTTGGCTAGGGTTAGAGAACATGCCTTATTATGAAATGAACTCACATATATATAAAGAAATAAATGGGCCGAGTGGGCATGATGGGCCAAGCTCCAAGCCTAATATGATGTTGCTTGATTAAATAAGTCAATTCAATCCGAAGATGCTATTATTTAATTAAATAGGCCCAATCAATTGAAGAGTTGATGTCACGTCATTATATATGTGATCCCTTCCATCATGTGCATGCCATGTAATTTATGGATATAACAATAGTCCTCCAAGTATGAGTCGTACATTCATGTGCGGGTCGTACTTTGAAATATTAGTCAAGTAGGTGAGGTCTTACAAATTGCCTAAGCATATAAGCAACTCTAATATATGAGAACTTACAATCTGACTCGAAAATATCAATGTGAACCTACCTTATAGATTGACTAAAAAGATGTCGCATATAATTTGTCAAAATTTCAACAGCATCTCCTATGTAATATAGAATAAATCAACCTACAATATAACATAATATCTCCACACACATACAAAGTAAATTTGGGGTCCACTTGCTACTCCAATAAGGTAAAATGATGATCAGATCAAAACTTGCTAATATGAAGCAAGTAAAATGATGTCTATAAAATAATAATATAGATAACGTGGCATATATAGTGACAATAGTCAAAATAGTGTCATGTCATGCTAGTAGTAATACTATAATGATACTAAGATACTAGTATCACAACAGTCCCCCAAGTCTAGATATAAATATTTATATCATGGTTCGAGTTAAAAAAAATAATACCTTTCATGGAAAGCCTTTAATTTATGTAAAAGCCTTAATTTGAATGTTTGGTTGTTTTGAAGATACAGAAGTGATGCTTTAATTTGGCTTAAATATGATGCGAAGACGAGGCTCTGAAGTGGTGAAACTTTCAATTTTGCTGAAATTTAAAGTTTATGCTAAAGTGAAGATGAAGCATTTTTGAAGGTCATCTTCGAAGGTTGGAATGTAAACTCTTTTTTTTTAAACACTTGGGAGGCTTCTACCATGACTTTTTGTACATTTATGTGTTATCCGAGGTGGTTCCCTTAGGGATCCAACTCTTCGTCGAAACGTCGATGTTTCCCTGCATGGTGGATGATTCATCCATGTAGAGGCTTCTCCCAAGACTTTTTGTACATGGGAGGCATTTGCTATCCTTTTCGGCAAATTAAGAGGTGGTCCCTTTTGAGATTCAACTCTTCGTCGAAGTGCCCACGCTTTCCTACATGGTGGATGATCCATTCATGCAGAGACTTCTCCTATGGCTTTTGTTCATGGGAAGCATGAATAAATTAGGAAGTGTCCCCTTTGGGATCTAACTCTTCGTCAAAGTGACCACGCTTCCCTGCATAGTGGATTATTCATCCATGCATAGGCTTTTCTCATAGCTTTTGTTAATGGAAGGTAAGCACTATCCACTTTGACAAATTAAGAGGTTGTCTCTTTTGGGATCCATATTTTCTACAAAGCGCCCATGCTTTCCTGTACGGTGGATGGTTCATCCATACAGAGGCTTCTCCCATGACTTTTTCTCAATGGAAGGTATGTATTCAGCTCTTCGTTCAATTGCCCATACTTACCTGCATGGTAGATGGTTCATCCATACAGAGGCGTCTCTCATGGCTTTTTGTCAATGAGAGGCATGTCCTATCTGCTTTGATGAATTAGGAGGTGGTCCCATTTCAGATTCAGCTCTTTGTCGCCCCCATGCTTCCCTACATAGTGGATGGTTCATCCATACAATGACTTCTCCCATGGCTTTTTATACGTGGGGACATGTGTCATCCGCTTTGCCTGAATCGTACGAATAGCTATTGAACTATCTAAGTCTTATAAGTAGACTTGGATAGACGAGGTCTTAAGATAGGCTCGACGATATTAAGAGGCAAGGAATAAATCTTGCGAAGTCTGGGATAAGCATCTGGCGAGGCGTGGAATAGACATCTCGTGAAAAGCTCTCAAACTATCGGAGTCTTATAAACGACCTCGGAAAGACGACGTCTTATAGCTAAACTCAACAATGGTGAGAGGCGAGAAATAAACATCTTAAGAAGTCAGGAATAAGCATCGGCGGGGGGAAAATGAATATCTAGAGAGGTGTGTCGCTCGAGCATCGGCTAGGCGATAGGCGGGCGACAATGATTCTGCTTTGTACGCTCGAGCATTAGCTAGGCGACATGCCAGCGTAAATTTGGCGACTCTTTCTCCTCGTTCCATATTCGAAACAAAAGACTTCTAATTCATCTATACAACCCTCCAAAAGACTCCTTGACTTTTACAACAATCTTATTCTTTTATGATAATCCTGTTATCTAAAGAATTGCCAATATAACAAAAAACCTAACAATCTTCCCCTTTGGCATATGGTCACAAAACTATAGAATTCAAGTCAGGGATGTAAATAAAAAAAATAAAAAAAAAAGAGAGAGAGAAAAAGAGAAAAAAAACTAATCTACTCAGACTCAAACTGAATGCATGTCTCTTGCATTTCTTAAACTCTGTTTCCTGAAATTAATAACTCAAACATCGAGTGTAAAAGCACGTGTACAGGAAATATAACTATTGAAATAGACTATCATATGCTAGCTAAATTGAGAAATAATACTAATGTTAATCAAAACACCAACTAAAACATTAATATCACAAAACATAAAAATAAATAAATAAATAAACACTAAGAATTCAAAAAAAAAAATCTATTATTCAAATAAAATAAAAATCTCTCCCTTACTACAACATAAACTAAAATTTAAATGCAAAATAAACTAAAATTTAAGTGCATCTCATCAACTCTCCCTTTTTTGTCGCAAATTATGAAGGTAACAACAATATATAATAACTCAAAGATACAATTGTACACAAGCATAATCAATGATCATTTAACTTTCCCACATACTCAGTTCAAATCTAAAAGGAGAAATTGTATAAGTGAGTCACATATGTTAAATGTCATTAATTCCTTGTAATCAAAACTCCAAACCTTAAATTTGTAAGAAATAACATGCTAAACATCACTGTTAAATAAGTTTATTCACCTAGTAATAAAATTCAAACCAATAATGCATATTATGACTTGTAAATAATGCTCATTTTTCATGTATATTATTCATTTCTCTTCCCTACTTTGAGTATATATACATTTTCACACAATTTATATTTTTCTTTTTAAGTTCATCATTTTTCTCTTCAATTTTTCACATAAATCTTCTCCATTAAGCGACTAAGATGACACATGTAACAAGTTTTTGGGTCGATGACTCCAAGTCAATTGACCCTAGGACATCAGGTTATGAGAAATCCTTCGAACTTAATTACTCGAGTCAAATAGGCTTTGAATAAAAGTATAAGATGAAATATTTTTATTTTATTTATGGGGATATACTAGAGCTTATGTATACTAAATTAAGGTCAATCCATGTTCAAGATCATCTTACCACAGATGGCGGCCATCCCAACTCTCACACACGCGGTCAAGACTTACTCACAAAATCATAGTGTGTGCAGTGCAGATGGTACATGACGAAACTTATACGAAGTACTCCACATCAACATAAACAAAGTAATGAAAAAATATGATAAAGCACATCATATAAACTCATACTTAATCACAACACACATATTCAAGTGAATCATATATCATGATGTAGTAAAACTTTTCCTTTTTTTTTTTCAATTTCTCAATTTTTTTTTTAATATTAACAAATCAACTTGCCAAAAAATAAAATCAAACAAAAAAATGAGATGATCAAAAGTACCTAATCAATTAGGTATACAAACGCTCTTACCTTTAAGAGCACCGCATTCAATTTCCAAAATTTTCAAACCACTATTTTTTACCAAAACCTGACTAGTGGAAGACTTATCATGAGTAAACTCCATCATTAACTTGTTCAAATAACTCACTTCATTAGTAAGAAAGTCAATTTGGCAATCAAAATCCTGATTTCTAACTATAGTGAAATTTTGATTTCAAATTCTATTAAGGAATTTATGACACCAAGACCTTACATGTCCTAACTTAACACAATTGAAACAGGTAGGGATAAACCTAGTTCCAAAGTTATGTGGCCGCTGATATCTATTCATAGGTTGGTAGGTCTTACGCTGTCTAGCATGCCTCTATCCTACTATACCTTTGTTCTTGAGTTCATGATTAGGAACATACGTAAGCTGGTCGGTGGTAAGGATAAAAATTGTTTTGGAAGTACTAGCCCTATTATGATTAGTCTGATTATATCCTAGGCCTCCTTTGTTCCCAGCGGGCTTGTTCAATCCCAAACGACAGCCTAGTCTTTGAGATCTATTAGAGAAAGCAAGAAGTTGAGACTTGGAATATTCAAGTTCGCTCAGAAGATTCTTAACTTGTAATTCTAATTTCTTATTCTCAAGTGTCAGCTCACTAACTCTCCTATAAAACTTCTCAAGTTCACTTGTAAGATCTTTAATCTTAGACTCTAGGGATCGATTTATAGTTTATAATTTGTTGAGGCATAAGGTAGACTCTTGAAGGTCAGCTACAAGTTTATCTCTAATTAGCTCAAACTCATTGACCTTCTTAAGCACAATTTTATTCACCTTCTTAATTTAAGACTCTCTTCAAATAATTTTTTATAAGCCTCACGAATCTCATCCTCATCTTCAGAATCTTCCTCTCATTGCTCACCATCTACTTCCTCAACCTTCTCATTGTCCTTATCAGATTCACTTTTAATCCTAACAGTGAAGGCCATAAAATTCCTACTCTCCTCATCTGTAGACATCTCACTTTGATTATTCGAGCTAGACTTGTCATCGGTGAGAGTTGCATTCATAGCTTACCCTAGTTTCTCTTACCATTAAGGTATTGACTTCTATAGTGACCAAAACCTGACACTTATGACATCTCACAAATTTAGATCTCTTTTAAACTCACTGGAATCACCTCTGCGTCTCTCTTTAATTTTCTTCTTATTTCTAAACATTTTTTTGGAAATTCTTAACAAAATAAGCTATTTTCTCATGATTAAGTGATTCTGAATCAGATGAATCATACTCTTCTTCCCTAACAGTGTTCAAGGCTATAAATTTATTCTTTTTAGGTTGAGATATGGTAATTTTATAAGTTTGAAAAGATTCAACCAATTCTTCAATTTTAACAACATCTAAATCCTTGCTCTCGTCGATAGCCATAACTTTAGGCCTAAATTTTTCAGGTAATGATCTCAGGATTTTTCTGACAATTTTAGACTCGAAAATTCTCTCACCTAGGTTAAAATTAGAATTAACTATCTCATTCAAGCTCACATAGAAGTCATCGAATGTCTCATAATCCTTCATCCTAATTTCTTCAAACCTAGTGATCAACATCTATAACTTAGAATTTTTAACAGCCTGATTTCTCTCATGTGTGATCTGTAAAATATCCAAAAACTCTTTAGCAACCTCACACATAAATACACGCCTAAATTTTTCAGGCGATACGGCCATAAATAGAGCATGTAGCCTTTTACTATTCCAATTAAACTCATCTAAATTTTTCTTAGACCAAGTTGAAATATGAGTAGGGGTTTACCTACACATGCTACTATGGTAGATGGGGCGGTCCAACCATTCACTATGCTCAACCAAATATGCTCATCTATCGATTCAGGAATGCTCTCATTCTAACTTTCCAATAGGCATAGTTACTACCACCAAAATATAGCGGGGACAGGCATTCAACTACTCATTTAGAAAATTAGGGTTAGGAATCAAATTTGGGCTTTGATACCCACTTAAAAGTTACTAGTTCAACCCTAAAATTACGTAATAGGTGAATAACGCAGAATTAAATTTATCAATTAAAAGCAACAAGTCACTTTTTAATTGTTCTAGATATTTAGTCAATCAAGTCATCCTATGTTGGATTAATGCAATAAATTATTAAAGTAGTAAATAACACAAGATATTTGATGACGGAGAAAACTCTAAATTGGGTAAAAACTTCAGGACCAAGCTAATAGTTTCCATTATAGACAATAAGAACTTACAATATGATCCGCCTAAAAAATACACTAAATTTGCTGATCTAATTCCTGCAATCTCTAGGACTCCTAGAACGTGATTCACTCATACTTGCTCCTGTTCTTTTAGAATTGTCTATCTCCTATGGATAGTGGTGACAAATGGGTAGAGCCGGTGAGGCTCGTGGGTGACTTTGGCTTGTCAAACGATGAGCCTAGCCCAAGCCAGGGTAGAGCGGTTCGGCTCGCCCATGAGCTCATGGTGAATAGTGATCGTTGCAACGGTCACTGAACTTTCAAAGTGGTCGTTTTGGCCACTTTTTTTTTTTATTTTTTGCTTTATAAATACTCCCTCCCATTTTAATTTTTTTTTTCACACAATATTCCAACAACTTTCACTCTCTTCTAGATTCTACAATCTACTACAATATCATTTTTACCTTCAACTTCAATTATTCAATATCAATTATCATACTGCAAATTTACAATTACTATCTTACACATCAACTTTCTTTCAATTCTTGATTTCTTTCCGTACTATTTATTTGCTTATTTAGTTATTTATTATACATTACATCATAGACTGTGGAACACCAAGAATGCCTTGTTCATGTACTCTTCCTATGCTTCTGGTCCAACCTACCTCAATCTTCAACAATTTCTGAAAGTTATTGAGAAAGTACTTTCCGAGGATATCTAGGAAGTGGGTGTTCTGGATTATATGAATTTGATGCTTTGCCCAAACTTGTGGTTGATTGATCTCGAGAATCAAAACTTTAATCTAAATATTTGGACGTGTTCTTGGATCTTGGAATAATGATATAAAGATGTAAAAACAATGATCAGCCACTAGCAAAAACGTAATGAGCATTGAGTATTTATAATCGAAGGTGTTTAAGTAGTATAGGATAGATAAAACTCTTGAAAAATATAAATTAGGGTTTCTCGAAAAACAACGTCGCTCAAGCCCCAAAATAGTGACAAGCGAGTGAGAGGTGTGTCGCTTCAGCGAGAACTGGGTGACTGGCCGACGACAATGATTTTGCTTTGGACGCTAGAGCATTAGCTAGGCGACATGCTAGCATAAATCTGGCGACTATTTCTCCTCGTTCCATACTCGAACCCAAAGACTCCTAACTCATCTATAGAACCCTCTAAAAGATTCTTTAACATTTACAACAATCATATTCTTTTATGATAATCCCTTTGTTTAAAGAACTGCTAATACAACTAAAATCCTAACAAATATTTTATTATCATAAGAAAAAACAGGACATAATATGGTAGTCTAATTAAACTGATGATCTACTACCTAGTCAATTAATTTATTGTTACCATAAAAGAACTACTGGGCATATTTTTTATTGTTCTTGTGGACATATTGCAACATTCTTTTCTTTTATTTTCTTATCTAAAGATGCCACACCAGTAGTGTAACGATCTGAGCCTAAGCCATTTACTCGTACATACTATCCGTTTTGAGATAGCCTAACCATATCAAATTTTGGGGCACTACCATTATTTTAGTTTGCCATGGGTAGAGACTATTGCTTAGAATTCGAACCCAAAACCTCTTAGCCTTATGAGAGATCCAAGGGTAGTAATTCCTCTATATCACTACTGCATAAAATATCAAATGTTGTATGGAGTGGGTGAGATAAAGATGTTCTCAAACTTTTCGAAATGGACGTGAAACATACATGCTTGTTGCTAAACTTCATCCTGCTGAAATGGATGTTAAACATATATTTGTTCAATTGGTAACACGATTCATTAGGTTCAAATGTTGGGGGACGCAATAGAAAGCCGTGAGAGTTAAGATGGATTTAAACTCTCCTAAGACGGCTAGTATGTAAGAGAAAGCTTGGGCACGAGGCATAGGTCGTTACACCTATCCATGGTAGTACCCTGTTACCCAGGTGACACACAAATACTGTGACAAAGAAAAAGCGTCCAAAATACTTCAAAAGCCAACATAAGTAGTTTCTAGTTTGCAGGATCGTAGAGATCATGTGTGCACGTTTTATTTGGTGCCTTTCTAAATTACAGTATTTAAAACTTAGTTAACTGCCAGTTGATCTCCCAGTAAGTGCCTTTCTAAATTACAGTATTTAAAACTTAGTTAACTGCCAGTTGATCTCCCAGTAAGTGCCTTTCTAAATTACAGTATTTAAAACTTAGTTAACTGCCAGTTGATCTCCCAGTAAGTGCCTTTCTAAATTACAGTATTTAAAACTTAGTTAACTGCCAGTTGATCTCCCAGTAAGTGCCTTTCTAAATTACAGTATTTAAAACTTAGTTAACTGCCAGTTGATCTCCCAGTAAGTGCCTTTCTAAATTACAGTATTTAAAACTTAGTTAAGAATTTTCATGTAAATGAACATAAAAAGTTTTTCAAAACCAAAAAATTATCCACTGTTGTGAATTGCATACCTCTTGACATCATAAAGGCCATTTCTTCCACACCTCTCTTTCCAAGAATTCTGGTTCCCGATACCAAATTTGGAAAATAAAAGGACATGTTTATTTCTACTACACTTCTGTGATGGATCTATTTAAGATTTATGTATTAGAGTTTTCTAAAATAAGCATAAATTGTTTGATAGTTTAGAACATGAGTTCATTGTTTCTTGTTTTAAATTTGTTCGGTTGCAAGTGTAGGTCAGTGACAAATTACGTAAGAACATAACTACATGAAGAAATTTAACCAACGCGCAGCGTTTTGCAAAGCATGTGCATAGTGCATAAACTCTTACACATTCTTTAATAATTCACCATCTTTGTTCGTATCGAGCTTCAAAGCCATATGGTAGAGTCTACCCCATGAGGAAATCCCCTAAATTCCATAATAGTTTGGATAAAGCCCTTTCTACTGTGTTATAGGATTTGTTCATATCGAGCTTCAAAGCCATATAGCAGAGTCTACCATAAGTTCTTTATCTGAGAGAGTGCATAAGCTCGAAAGCATCTATAATGCTATCAACGATAAATTAAGAAGTGATAAAGCTGCCATATAAGGTGAAATACGGTCACAAAGAACAATGTTCATCCTTATTTGCCTGCTTTAGAAATAATTTTGCAGAAGACATTACATAAACTGGTTTTCAGGCATTTTGTTATCATTTATATAATTAGCTTCCCATAAGAAAATCTAATGTAAATGATTTCAACCCCCCCCAAATTTCGTTAATAGAAAACCTCATGGAATCCCATCCAGACCAGGCTCCTTAAACGGGACCATACCAATCAGTGCATCACGGGGTACCAGATTTTGTAAAAAGCTCTAGAATATAACTCTTATTTTAATCCGTTAAGGCTGGTCCCCAACCCCAAGTTCTTTTCCAAGAAATGCCCCATGTCTGGTTGAGAATAAGTAAATGTTAACAATCTAACCAAATAGTTACGCACACTGATACTACTTGCTAGAAATCTAGCCAATTTAAAAACTAGATAATAAACAAAATAAAAATAAAAACAATCACAAGAATACAAGATTTACGTGAAAAATCCACCTTGTCAGGAATTTCAGTGTAAGGAATAAAATTTAATTCTTCAACAAACAAAACACACTCCACTTCGTCCACAAAGCCCCTGAGGGAAAACTTAACAACTGTGAACTGAATCCAAGCACTATTTACTAGGAGAATTACCTTGGGCACCAAACTCGCTTGAATTACCACGATCAACAAAATCACCAAGTTCACAACCAACTCCATCTGAGTTATCAAATAAGCTCGAATTATCACCACGAGCAACTTAATCATAACTAACTCTATTTAAGTCAACACTTATCAATGCATAAGCAACCAAATCAGCCTTACCATACCTTTTCTCAGGTCTAATATCTCTTTTCTTAATTTAGTGATAGCTACATCAACTGTGATCGTAGAACCTTGTAAGACATATAATTGTGACCTTTTCTGCCCATTCATTATAGTTCTAGCACCTTTGATAATTTTCAGAACTCCATCTTCACATGTATACCTATACCCTTTTGAATCAAAAGTACTCAAAAAAATAATATTTCTTTTCAAACATGGAACATGTCTCACATAACCAAGTGTCCGACCGTCCAATCAAACATCTTAATCCTGACCTTACTAATACCTTCTATCTTACAAGGTGTATTATTCCCCATCATCACAACACTTTTTCCAACTGTTTCAGATGTTGTAAACCAATTTCGTTTGTGACACATATGAAAAGTACAAGCCATATTTGGAGTACAATCCTCATCAGGTATGGAGTCGCTATTAGAAATAACTTAGATATCTCCTTCATTGCAATAATCTCCTACAAAATAGGTTTCACCGAAATTACCCGGTTTCTTTGAATACAGAGAGAGATCTTTCAAAGATCCACCTTCTGTTATACGAAGAAAATATAAACGCTGCTTCAAATGTAGTTTGCTGATTAGACTCCATATTATGCATATTTTCTCCGATCTCAACCATAATGCAGCGGCGTTTTCTCCTTTAAATTGTACATCCCATTTTTTTCTCTAGATTTTAATTATTATTATCATCAGGCAGTATTGGAGAATCCTTTGAAATTTACTTGGCATCAATAGTGAAGAAAATATTATTATCATCTATTTTCTAATTTCTTGACTACCAAAAACGATACCCTTTTTATGTCAGAAACATTTTCTTTTCACTTACATCTGTGCATGTTAAGTTGAATTCTAGGCTTTCTTGAATAAAAACATCGCGGATGATGTTAGCAGTTTCATTTCAATTTTTAGGGAGACAAGTGGGTGGAATATGCTTCTAAGAATTGCTACAATGCTTCTCCAAGTCACGCCGGAATGGCATGTAACTGAAGAAAAAGAAGGGCATGCACTTTTTATAACTTCTCTCTAAGGTATCTTTGCTCTTTGTTTTATTTTTTACATAATCAGTTTGAAAGATAATTTCTCTTTGGATCTCGTTTGAAGGTTTTTTTTTTTTTTTTTTTTTAGTCCAAAGCTTCATAACTGTATTTTTTGTGCGAAATCAGATGGAAATTTACTTCATTAAATTAAGTTAATTTTGCTAACCTCATTTAATGCACATGTCTCCAGTCAATCCTTAACTTTTGGCACATTAAGATTACCTTCAAAATAAGACAATCCGTGCATTGCACGGGCAAAGACTGGTATATGTAAAAGACTTTAAAAGGTAAGGATTATCATTTAAGTCAGATTTTACGGTAACATAACACGCCTGCATGGACAATAGACCCCTTGTACAGAGCCTTTTTTCAATATTTCGTGGACAGTGGACAATCTGTTTGTCTCTATCTTATGCAAGTCATCCTCGAGAAGAATTGATTTATCAATTCATGAGGAGGAAATTTTCTTGATAGCCATGATCGTATTCTTATGGGAATGTGGCACTGAAATTTTCTCACGAGTCCGTAGCAAGATACTTCAACACAGTGCCGTGTTTGTTTGTTTTTAATCTTTTCCTTTTTGCTCTCCTCCCGAAATTAATTACTCAAGAAAATAGTTTCAACAATTAGTTAATATTAAATTGATTTTATTATTATTATTATTATTATTATTATTATTATTATTATGTTAAACTTTGTAGATATGAATAAAATTTTTATAGGGATAATTTTAGAGTGGAATACATATATAAGAATGATGGATGAAACGGCTCTCAAAAATAATGAAAATATATACAACCATCTATGCCTTCATAATTGGCTTAACAACATACACACCGTCACTAAACTACTCTCGAGATAACAAAATGACTTTTAAGGACCTTGAACAGTCCCATTATGACCTCCCTCATCAAGTTGCCAATCTTTCAGTTTTGTCGCCATCACATTCACTTTCAATCTGGATTAAGTATTAGCTACGATTCATTATGCTAGGCCCTTCAACCTCAAATTTTCCAATAAAATAATTTTACGAAGATTTTTTTTATCTACACATTCTTCAAAAAATCACTATTTCAAAACACAATTTTCCTCCAAAATAGGGCTCAAACAAGGGCGAGGTAACTTGCAAAAGGCAGTTTATATTCTCAAATAAAGATAATGTTGGAAGAGATTTTGAAAAATCGGTAGTGTAGGAAATGCTAATTTAATGAAGTGTCTTCGGGGTTGTTCTTCAATGAATTAATGTTCATAGATTTACTTCATTATCAGAAAAGCATGTTATCTAATTCTCTTAGATGATGTTAACTACATACTCACGTGCAAAAATATAATTGAATATGATCTTATGAGTTTCTCACGTGCAACAATCTAATGGAAATCTTATGTAGCTAATATATTTACAATTGAATATGATCTTGTCAATTTAATCATCTTTGCAAATAAAAAGTGGTGAGAATAAGATTTCTTTGGATTTGGAGACTAGACTAGGAATTGCAGTTGGGGCTGCTAGGGGTATTGCTCACATCCACATACATGTCAATCAAGATCTTGTACATGGAAAAGTAAATCACTACAACAAAAATAGTTTTTGCAACGTTCAAAATATGTTGCCAAAAACCTTTTGCAACGTTTTTTAGTATGTTGCAAACCTCGATGTTATCGTAGAGTAGATGGATACAGCAATGTTTTTTGAGTGTTGTCATAACCTTTTTACAACGTTTTTTGAACGTTGTGAATAACCTTTTTTAGTGTTTGTTTCGCGCAGATAGTCGCTAACAATTAAAAAGGGTTCAGAGAGAGACCTCTTGAGACAAAGTCTCAAAAATGGGTGTTTTATTTGGCAAAGATTTACAATTCAGAAATGAACATAATGCCTCCAAGGGGAGCATGCACACGAGTATTAAAAGAAGAATTTTAAAGTTAAACTAAGAAATTGAAATTACATATTCTCTGTTGAGAGTGTTTGATTCGGGGTCTTTTCTTCTATGTTTTCTCTTCCTTTTATACTCCTTTAATAGTTTATTTGTGAAGAACTGCTTGGTGTTCTATAACTACCCACTTTCTTTATGATGGCTGATTTGTCGTGAAACTGTCATCTCTAACTGTCGCCACGATTCTTGTTTTTCAACCGGCCACAACTGGGATCTTTGGATCGTGGAGCGTGATTGGATTACTCAATAACTGCTTCAATAACTGCTGTTTTGGATGACTATGATGTCTCATGTTTGCCAAGATTCTGGGCAACTCGAAGGTTTGGACGAGAACGGGCTCATTCATTTTGGGCGACCGCAGGGCACTCCATTCGCTGAGATTTTGGGCGACTTGTCGGCTTGGACGATGATATTACTTTGTTATGGGGCCTCTTTTGCATTTATCAATGGTCTCATTAGGGTCTTTGTTCTGAACTTCCGAATTGGGCTTCATTCCTTGAGCCATTTAAATTTGGGCTACACTTTTTTGTGTGTCAACAATTACCCCCAAATATGGTAAAATTAATATCAATTATTAACCTTTGCCATATGCTTCCCTTGTATTTTTCGGCAATATTCGAAATTCTAAGAATTTCAATCATTATTTTCTTCTACAACCTGAAAATGTGCAATGTTACAAACCTCTATAAACCCGAAAGACACGCCACTTCATCGCCCCATTATCTTCACGTCTGTATATCGTGCGTTCTATAAAGATCATTATTCATCGTCTTACTTCACTACGCTTCTCAAGAACCTTTCACGACGTCCATATTTCTCACCAAGTGGCAACTTCAACAACTCCTTCCGATGATTCTTTCAGTTTCGAGGACTTTGAAAACCTTCTTACTCGACCCTACATAAACTCAAACTTCTTTCGCGAGCCAACCCTGATCTTCAGGACTTTTATCTCAACCCATCATTTAATGATCCTGAATCGGTCGAACGGGTGACGGCGGGTCAGATATTCCTTTGCACTGAAGACCTTCCTTTTCTGAACTCCTTGCCGCTGAAGCCGATCCGCGATAGAGGTATTCGCACTTGGCCAAAACTTGACTCTAGTTTTTGTAGATGGCATGTACGTTTGGTGAATCATGGTCCCACCAAAGTGATTTTTGGTTGTGCTAAAATTTTGGACTTATTAGAAATTACTCTTTATTCCCCAATTTATGACTTAGTGCTTTTTCCAATCGCGCTAAGTTTTTGGTCATCTGAGTATAATACGTTTGTTTTCCCTCTTGGCCCAATGTCTGTTACCCTAAGGGATGTTGGAGCCTTAGTTAATCTCTCGCCTTGGGGCAATACCATTTTTCCTGGCATTTTACTCTCCAATGCTGCTCCGAAATTTGAAAAGAAGCTCACTGAATCTTACTCGAGCATGCAAGACCTTTATACAACTTCCACTTCTGAGCCTACTCATGCTTAACGTGTAGCCTTCCTTCAAGTTTGGCTTTCTAAATATGTTTTTTGTGTCCCCAGCTTGAAACCCTCCATGAGTTATATGCCTATATTGCATGAGTTAGCGCGTGGCAAATCTTTGAAATTATGCTCATTCTTTTTGGCTGCCTTTTATAGGGACATAACTTCTTTTCAATTCCAATTAAAGAATGGTGTGTCTCCCATTGGTAGTGGGCCTCTTTGGCTTACTCAATTGTGGTTGAGAGCCTATTTTCCACAACTCGGAGCCCCACCATCTCTCCCTCGAGCAGTTAGCTACTATGGACTATTCATTCATAGATTGGGCCCTGTAAATATGTCCAGTATGGATGTTTTCACATTCTTTTATAATTTGAATTCAACATCTTCCTTTATCCCTTTTTTCTCCTCATCAAATCCGTGTTTACTTGCGGCCTCTTTCTACTTTAACTGAAGTGAGCACTTTCTTGTCCATTTGGGTTCAATTTTTGGTCGGGAGAGAATTGTTCCATGACATCGTCACAGGAACTAATGCCAAGGCAGGGGTTGAGATATATGCTCCCTAGTTTTTTGCTTGTCAGCTTGGCTTTAGCCAAATGTGGCTTGTTCCTTATTGCTATTCTAAGAACTTAACAGAGCATTTTTACATCATCAATAAAATCGAGGTACAAACCATTGATGCCTGTAATAATCTTTTGGCCAAAGGTTTCTCCTTGGCTCATTTTAATCCCACTTCTATCACACACCCTCTTTTCGACCAATTCTGGCCATCAATAAAACGTAGATTGTTTTCTGCTGATGCTAATCGCACCTTCCATTTACTGGATCAGCCAAATACTTATTCTACTTCTCCCATTCTTTCTGCCCCTGTATCCATTAGGAATCCTTCCTCGCATATTCGCGCTAAATGCCCTATTCTTCCACCTGCTTCTCCATCTACCAAGGCTGCTACAGTTAAAGGTGCCCCTAGCTGCAAACGGGCCAACTTCAGCTTCTCCAATTTTGTAGGATGACGACGATGAGGATGATGATGATGCTCCTCTCATCCTCAAAAGAAAGGTAAAGAAATTTGTTTATTCATGAAGCAACATCCTTCATGTATTAATACTTTACTTGAATTTTCCAGAAGAATTCAGCCTCCCCTTCGAAGGCCTTAGTTTTATCAGCTCTTACTTCATCACCTCTTACTGAAGCCACTGTACCCAAATCAGCTGATGAAGGGGCCATGCTTAAAGAGAAATCTTTAGTCCGGGAGTCCTCATCACAGTCAGTTGAGGGACTGTCATCTTCCTAGGGTGTTAACCCCCCAAATGCTGAGCTAGAAGGTAATACACAGTTTTAATATTTTTACCTTCACCTGTGCTATTGGTGTTTTGATTCATCACTTTCTGAATTTTACAAAGGCCCCCATGGACCTGCCCGTTGTAGCAGAGTCTACTCGCCCAGACAAGGAGAAATCTACACAGGTGGTGGAGCCAATTGGTGATGTGCCTGATCTTCCAAAGGTTGCTGATGAGGTAACCTTTTCTCCACTTTCACTTTCACTCTGTTTATTATAGTGAAAATGCTGATGTTTACATCTCTCTTTGCAGGGTGCTGATGACATTGTACATTCCATCAGAGTAGATATTTTTGCTTTCAGATGATGTATATGTTTTTATCTACTTGATGTATCTACAACTTTTGATTTTAATTTAATTATTTCAGTTCTGCTAAATTAAATTTGATGTTTTAGTAGTATCAATGTGTATTCTTGGTATGTTGGGTTGCATTGGTACTACGTCTTGATTTAGCATGCATATTAAAACTGAACAAGTCTAATTGATTCATAAATTGTCTACATTATATGAACTCTTGAACTATTTTATTATACTTGTTTTCACACATTTTATACTGAGTGTTAAGTTATTTGCTTTAGAAAACAGGTGCTGACTATACTGCAAAATTGTTCAAGTCAGTCAGCTTGTTATAAGTTTTGAGTCTGTACTTTATTTTTTATTACTGCTTTGGCTTGATTAGTAGTTTTGTCACAGAATGCCAAATGGGGAATTTGTTAGGTTTTAGATGCTTTGTAATTGGAAATTCTGTCAACAAAGGGAGTGAATTGTAATTCGTTTAAAAAGTCAAGGAGTAATGTGTTGAAAATAGGGTTATTAGGTATAGGGTTCAAGAATGACAAAAGAAGGAAAATAAGGCCGGGATTTTCACTAGACTGTCACCATGGATTGGCTCGAGCGTCAAAAATAGAACCTTCGTCGCTCGACGTCGCCCTGCCTTCGCTCGAGCGATAGCCTGCCGCTCGACTGTCGTTGAGCCCTGGCTCGAGCGACAGTGTTGTCCGAAAATTTTTATTTCACGATTTAAAGGCTTTTTACCCGGTCCATTCATTTTCTAACTTACCTATATATACCAAAACACATCTGAACGTGAAGATTAAGGTTAATCATTGAGAGAGCTTCATCTGTGAGAGAATTCATATATTTTATCTTTCAACTTTCATCTTGTAAGTCGGTTTTGGTGAGAAAAAC
>CAIGRB010137047.1:42114-53594 GCA_903798255.1 Fraxinus quadrangulata
TTATATTGTATAAGTGAACCTAACATGTTAGGAATCTGATTTTGTTTATTCATGAATAAAGAGGCACAATGTGATGACAGAATCCAAACAAATAGTTAAAGTGAGAAATAGATAAAAATTTAATATAGTTTCATTTGAGTATACAATCTTGGTCATCAAGAGCTATACAAAAACTTTAATCCCAACCACAGATTTATATGTACATTTCTTGAATGTAAACTGGAGTGGAATTGCAAAGGAAACTTGAAGGAAATTACAAAGTTTGGTTGAGCATTTGAGAGGCTCGACTTGCTCCCCAACCTATTTGTATTATCAAATGCCAGCCGCAGTGTTATATATATATTAATTGAATTCAACTGGATGAAATTGCAAAGGAAACTTAAAGGAAATTACAAAGTTCCGTCAAGCATTAGAGAGGCCCGACTCTCTCACCAACCCATTCCCTAATTTTCTGGAGGCTTCAGAATACCTAACTCCCACTATTTATTCAATTTAGGGCTCAGTTGGATGTTACAGGAAATTCCCATAAATCAAGATCAAAAACCTGAAATGCAAAGCCCAATTCCTCTTAAACTTACCAAAATAACTCTCTGGCTGCTCCTGCTAATGAATCTCAAAATCCTTTCCCATTTCATCTGGTAAAGCCTCTTCACACTAGTGGTAGTTCCTCAGAGATACCAACAAGTCTCTCTTTCATTTTGGTGTACTTCTTCAGATCCGACTTTAGCCCATCTCGGATAATCGTAAGCACTATCTGAAATTCCACATTATCGATCGAATTCAGGTCAGGTACCTTCCAGTTTTCTCATACTCCTCCTCAACCTTGACCCCGTCATGGATCAAGAGAATTGCATCCCTTCCATCATCAACAATCAGATCGGGTCCTCCACCTGAGCCCCAATCAGATACCCTTTCAGTGCACCACTAGTACTCCTGGAGGGTCTCTCATTTCCATGAAAACATGGCGGTAATGTTACGAGCAATGTTGGCAGCAACGTGGTCCTGAGTGGAAAAATGTTGCAAGAACACCATCTCACTTCGTCACCTAAAGCGGTCAAGGTTTCGATCAAAATAGCAATTTGAATGGTCATGTGAAAGCTACCAGTGATCTTGGCTCCCTTGAAGGATTGTGAGGGGCCAAATTCGGTACGGCAAGACATGAGCCCTAGCATTTTGACCTCGGCCAGTTCGATCTCAAGGCGACCGAAATCAGCCTGGGACATGTCCTTGACCTTGTACCCATGGCCAATGGTCGTTTTCTCAAAAAGTGCCATTGGTTATCTTCTTTTGGATGTTTAGTGAGAAGAAAGGGCAAAGAGTAGGCATCGAGAGAGAATGCGTGAATTAGTTTAGGGTTTGGGTTATTTTTGGTTCCCATATATAATTTAATTTGTGAAAAAGGTACAAAACTTTTCGCAATGTTCAAAAAACGTTTTTAAAAGTGAACTTTTCGCAACGTTCAAAAAACGTTGCAAAAAGTGAACTTTTTCGCAACAATTAAAAAACGTTACAAAAAGTAATCTTTCGCAACAGTCAATAAACGTTGTAAAATATTTTATATTGAGAGTTTCAACAGCAGAACATTAATATTGCTATAGAACCAGATTTCAACAAAGTTCAAAAAAGTTGCAAAAACTTATACTTTTCGCAACATTTATAAAACGTTGGCAAAAGGCGACTTTAGCAACATTTATTTAAAAAATGTTGTGAAAGCTCAATTATGTTAGCCAATAGCAACATTCACTTGCTAAAATGTTGCGATAGACCCCTTTAACAATATTTAATTAACGAATGTTGCATTTTGCGTGTTGTAAAAGACCATTTTTGGTGTAGTGAATTCCTTGAGATTTTTCTCAAATTTACAAGTATATGCCTGGGTTTCACATTGGTATGGCTAGCTTGGGAACAATAGTGAGTAGAATTGAAAAGCTACTTAATTGATCTACAAGGTATTGGCCCCAGAAGTCAGAGACTCAATGAAATTGTCCCAAGCATCTGATGTCGAGTTGTGCTATTGAAAAATATTGTTCAAAATTGATAAAACGGATGTGGAATGAGAATAGGGGATTGAGGCCATATAGTTGAACTATGCGACCGCATAGTTCGAAGAACCATGCGATCACATAGACCAATACCGGGACTTGAGGCCTCAATATTGATTTAACTATGCAGTCGCATAGGCCAATCGCATAGGATTGGCCTATGCGACGCATAGGTCAATTTTTTGACCATTTTTTGTCATTGTGTTTTTGAATTTGGTGGCTTTTTATACATTTTTGGCACCATTTCGTAGAAGACATTTGAGGCTAAACTTCTTTAGTATCTCCTCAGCATATACAAAAATTCCTTCTTTAGTCTGATTTCTTTCCATGCTGGAATTGAAGGAATCTCAAATTGGGAAATCAAATTGGAGGTCAATTGTTCATCATTCTTATCAATTGGAACGATACCCATGACCCCTGTGGTCCCCAAAAGCAGTTGTGTTAACTAAGTTTAGACCAATAACCTCAACAGCATCATCAATTTCAGCATCTATACCTTCATCACGTGGAGAAATTGGGGCAAAATTCAATCCATGATTTCCGTTGTTAATTGATAAAATTGGCTGATTACCCATAGCCAAACCATCACCAATTGAAGATTTCTTGGTCGAATTAAGCAATTGAAACACGGCAGAAGCATCGAATGCATCAGTTCCAAATTTCGCGCAGACACCGCGAACTTCAGCCACGAATTGCTCAAATTCTGGACAAAATTGACCTTGACCCATTACTGGGCAAGGTTCGCCAGGTGATGGGGAGTCAGGCCCAGGTGGTCCGCCACCGTGGGTCAAAGGATGGCGCTGAAATCTGCCAATGTTTCTGCGTTGTTCGCGAAAGTCGCAACTGCGCTAGTTTAAGTTTGAAGTTGGATCTGTTGGAGATCTGATTGGGATGAATTGACTACCAGGTTAAGGTCGTCTGGGATTGGACCACCAGCCTTAGGTGGTTCGCGATCAGGATTTTGGCCGGAAGTGGGATTTTCGACAGTTTGGCCGGTTTCGAGTAGTGGATTTTGAAAGCTGTTTACTGCTTGATTAATGGACGGAGTGGGGAGTTTTTTTGATGGAATTGTAGAGGATGTTGAGGAGAACATTTTAGTACCAAGGTCCGGCGATTTGGGTGGCCGGAAGTCGCCGGATTGTGGATGCATTTTTTGGCGCAGGTATATGCATGTAAAGTTGCTGTACGTTGCAGGGAAGGAAGTTTTTGCATAACCTCTCCAAAATCCTCATAAATTAAATCTAGAACATTTGTCTTAGGTTGTTTGGTAATTATGATTAATTGGGTCGCTTGTATTCTAATTAATTATAAGGAAAGATAAGAAAATAATTACAATGGTGAATATTCAAAATATGGGTTGATTTATACTTACATCGATGATCAATTGTAAAGTTCCGAATGTGGATATTGACTTAGACCAATGTTAGTCTTTTGATTATTTTCGTTAATTTAATTTTCATTGTTATTAATTGCGTTATTTATAATTATTTGCATGCAAAAATCCCCCAATCATTGTATGAAACATAAAATATTGAATTACATACTCTTCGTGTGATCGACATTTACTTCCACTACTACATTAGTTTTAGATGTTAAGGTATTAAACATAAAATATTGAATTACATACTCTTCGTGTGATCGACCTTTACTTCCACTACTACATTAGTTTTAGAGGTTAAGGTATTACTTTTTGGTGCTTACGACAGTATACACTATGCTACGTTACAAAGAGCCTAAAACCACGAGCTTCGACAAACCTAAAAGGGAATTCATCCAATGGTACCATCTTAGCACATGTGACTCTGTACTTTTTTTTGCTTCGACCAATAGCTATAAGACTACTCCCACTCTCTCTGTTTTGTTCTTAGAAGACATGACTTTTTGTTTCTTATCAAACAATCTATCTAGATACTTTTTACAATTATTTGTCAAATGGTTACCCAATGTGCTGGTACCCCACTTCTTAGTGCCAAAAGCATAATCTACTCCATAATAGTTACACTTACACCTAGCATTTAGATCATTCCTTGAGCTCAATAGTGTAAACAACTCTCGTTAGAGACATTTATTGGTTGTATCTGGATGAAAACTAAAATTGAGAGATGCCTTCTCTTTCCAACGTCAAAGGGCTTTCCTTATCATTGATACTTAGACTTCCATTCAGAATGTTAATTACATATTTCTTACAGCACACTTTATTGATTATGATTTGATGCTTAATAAGCGTGTTTCAAGTTTTTTTTCTTTCTTTCTTTTTTCTTTTTTTTTTTTTTTTTCTGTAAATCATAAGGGGAAACAATTGGAAAAATGATTGAGAATTGTAGAAAAATGATTGAGAATTTTGAATCACTGTTGATAATACAAGTTCCAATGACACTATTATTTCTTACCTCAGGATGCAGGTAGTTGGTTAGGGGTAGTGATGGATGTGTCTCGATGCGAGATATTTTTACTTGAGATGTTATGCACACATCATCAATTTGATTGTTTGTGAGGGCTTGAGGGAAAGCACATGACTCCATTGCGAATATCAAATATGTGAAATCTTCTCTAAGTACGAAAAATTGGAGGGTGAGAGGAAAGAGATAAATGATTGCAAGTCTAATGTGTTTTTGATGTTCCAACTAGATAGAATTCTACCTATTTGATGTTGAAAATGGCATTGAAATTTGAAGAAACTATCAACATGTTAGAGGATGCACAATATTTGCATTACTTTCAAGAAGATGGTGGTGGTAGAAGGAGGGGGTGGACATCCTTCAAGATTAGATTGGTAAAATTGATCTATGTTTATCAATTTTTTTTAAAAAAAAAAAAACTTTAATGTAACTTTGACTTTTTAGTACTTCATTGCTTGTTAGTGCTTGTGCTTATCTTCAAGAAATAAGTAATCTTTGTAATCGAATTGGATGAATGGAGATTAAGTGTCAATTTTCTGTTTGGTAAAATAGTGGCTGACATAAAGAAGAAGTTTGAGAAGAATTGGAGAAAAATGGAAAATGTGAATCGGTCATACTTATTGTTACTATCCTTGATTTAAGATGTAAAATGGATTATGTTGTATATTGTTTTAGTAATCTATATATGGATGAGAAAGTTGTTAGTAACCTGATGCTTTCTTTGAAAGCCAATCTGATGGATATATATATGGGTGGTATGTGGGTTGTGAATGGTTCATGTGAGTAGTCAAGTATCAACTGGGGGTATTTAAGAACTTTAAATACAGATAAAGGTAGTTGTTATTCGATGAGTGATGTTTGTCTTTTTAGATTTATGGAAAAATAAGCAGTAAAAGATTTTGTTGAGATAAAAAATGATGTGAAAATATATTTATTGGATGTTTGTGAAAGCATAGAAGACAAGAACTTTGAGGTTCTCCATTAGTAGAAGGCTAACAAAAATAAGTATGGTGTCTTGTATAAGATTTTATAGGAACAAAAAATTTTCAATGCACACATCTCCATTCAATCCTTAACATTCAAAATATTAACATTACTTTAAAAATAACACAGCTCGTGCAATGCACGGGAAAAATACTAGTAACTATAAAACTCTCTTTCATAATTATTTTTTGTTTATCTTTGACGACATATATTACTATTGAATTCGTGCTTAAATGTTTGAACTCTACTTCATGCTTGAAGTTATACATAGAATTCATGCATATAACACAAGCCAAAACACCCACACATGATTTAATTCATTTATCAACATTTAGTGATATATATTACTGAACAAAAAAGCATGTGCCCATTATATCATAAAATATAACATGAATCACAAAATCATTTCAAAATAAATTAACTATTCTAGTACCTTAACGAGAGGCTTGAAACGACGATCAAGAATTCCAATAAAGTGCTTTACTTTATTTTAATTTTCCTTTTTCTTTGCGTGTTGAGATGTTCTTACAATTACAAGGGATACAAATCATTCTTATGCAAAGGAAGGTGCAAGCTTTCTTTCTGATTTTAGGGCATATATTTAGGGCTGAGATTGTGCTAATTACTTAATTAGGAAATTCATTGGAGTCAAAATTTCGCTAATTACCTAATTAGAAAATTCATTGAGTGGACTCGTGGGTTGGTTCCATTCCTTCTATACTGCCCAAATATAAATCCAATCAAAATAGCTAGAATGTATTTTAAATTAAAGAAAAAATATATAAATGTTGCTAAGGTCAAACCTATATGTTCAATTTATTTAATAACGAATACCATTATAAGCTTATTAAAAAATAAATAAAATATTATGTATTATAGTTTTAACTCAATTGTAAGCATATTATAATTAACTTTAATTAACATGTTGATCGTTTACGGCGTTCAAGGTATATTTCATTGCAAAACATGGTTAGTCACAACGGCAACAAATTAACATTTAATTTCTCATTTAGCATATGTGGAAATTCACGAAAAGAAGAATGTGGCATTACAGTGTTCCTCATCTGGTCCACACATGGGGATTTGATTGTATATGCATCCATAAAGTTTAATAGCTAATGTCCCGCAGTTGCATCCACTAGTCGAGCAATTTTTGGGAGTGGGAAATTGTCTTTAGGATATGCCTTGTTTAGTTCTGCAAAATTTTGGCAGGTTCGTTATTTTTCATTGTTTTTTCAGGTATTGATCATAGAGGATAAAACCGTTTTATAATAACCTATCCTCTCTTTACAATGTTTCATACTTTTCAGCACTCTTCTATCAACTTCTTTTATATTTTAGGTTTAATCTTCAGATCAATTATTAAGGCATGACTAGCCACTTTGGGATCTGTTCCCACCATACTAACATGTTTCCATATGAACACATATAGGTCACTTTCAAAAATTCTTGAAATAGGCCTTTCATATGTTAATTCAACTCCTTGCCAATTTTTGGAGCTTTACTCATATCTTCCGAATTGACAAAAAAACTTTCCAATTCTTCGACTGCAACCGCTTTGGATATATAGTCACTTATGCGTGGATCTATTGAGTCATTGATTTTAAGTTTCATCCTAGGATTACTCATCTTAACAAGAGCAATTACAATTTCCTTTGGAGCACATATGCCTCTTTTCCCTGGGTCATTTCAGAGGTTTCTTTGTAGGATTTCTTGAGTGTGTTTTATGGAGGCTTTACCTCTATTCGTGGAGAACCTCTCATGTGATTGATGGAGAAAAATCGTTTAGTTCACCTATCTCATGGCAGATTATCCAAGGATTCCGTCATATGCAGATTTTCCTTCATAATGTAGAAATCCATATGTGAGGCTCTTTTCCTTTCTTCATTAGTAGAGTGGCTTGTCCACTGGGGATTGGGCACCTTTGGTGAAATAGTGAGACTCCAATACAGGAATCTAGAGATTTAATTTTTGCGTTCGATCGGAAGCTTCTTCATATAAAACATTCATTGGACTTTCATTTTCTAGAAGCATATGATGAAAACCTTCTCCAGCTATCAATACCTGAAACATATTAAGGACTTGAGTTTCCACCCCTAGGTTTCTATAGACTTGACTAAAGAGATTATAGATTTTCAATTACATGATATCTCTTAGGCTTCTGAAGCTATGTTTTGTTCGAAAGATTTACCTTTTGAATTTCTTACTTTCGCACGTAGAGAGCCATTTTTTGTCACCACTACTTTGAGGCTCTTTGCAATCTCCTATATGGTGTCTGATGTTGATTTCTTCTTCCATAGTCGACGACATGGAAAGAAAGAGATATTAGCTTGCAGCTTCACTAGAGTTTTCGTCCACAGTCGTTGTTCACGAAAGTATGTCTAATTAAAATCATCACAAGTGTACGGTTCATTAACAAGTAGTAAAATGGATTTTGAGTCCGAGTATCATTCCCATAGAGATTGATTAGTTTAAATTTTAATTACTGTACCTTAACCGAAATAATGAAAGTGAAGTGTTGTTGTAATGAAATTATAACTAAATTAATGATAAGTATGCAATTATGAATAAATTAAATAACTAAATGCAATTTGGCGATGAATATAAATTGAAGTGTTTTTTAATATGTGATGAGTGTACTAGGATCAAGAATCCCTATACAATAATTTTTTTAAACATAGTTTTACAGTTTGACACAAGGTTGAAATATTGAAGAATCAATGCTCCTATATTATTTAACAGTCTCTCTCAAGTAAAGTTAAACATATTCCAATATATGACCCGACTATATCTCTATAATGGATGCGAACATAAAAGAATGCATGAATTTTTATGAACACTTAAAGATTCACACAAGGTATAACGGTATATTTCTATCTTCTATCGGACTTTATGATGATTTATACAATGTCTAACCTATTCCCCTTCTTTCGAATGCATGAAATAAGCCACCACACTCACATAATTACGTATACAATAATTATGGAGAAAAGAAATTCATATAAATCATTCAAATATCTCAAAACGTGTTTTTGATTGTCAATAATGTAAAACTAAGAATTAAAATCCATATTATATAGCTCATCTAACCCTAGTACAAAATTAATCTAAAGAAGAAAATATGAAAAATAAGTAAAGAATGACATCACCCAATTTAATTCTTAAGATTAATCTTTGCGCTGTGGTGTTGTTCTTCGTGTTCTTCCTACTTCCTTCTCTCAAAACCCTTGTCAAATATGTTCTTTAGGTCAAAAGAAGGTCTCCTTTCGTGTTCTGATCGAGTTTTGTATATATATATATATAGGATGCCTAAAATCTTGTTACCAAAGTAGAGTTTCAGTTGAAAAATGAAACAAAATCTCGCCAAAGGTTTGTACACTATGCGGTCGCATAGTACATTTATAAGCAGTCGCATAGAAGATCGTCAAATCATCAATTTCGGCCCTGGAATGCACTATGCGGTCGCATCCAATTTTATGAGGCCGCATAGGTATTTTTTTTTTCCCACCGGATAGCTTCCAATATTTTGGTCTTATCTTTGTTTCCCGATATTCGATTGAGGTGATTAAAATTGCATTGGAAAGATGACTCAAAGGGTTACAAATATTCATGAAATATACGTTTTCCAATTTGAACATTTACTACGCCAAAAATGGGTCTCAATCTGAGACTAAAAATCCAAAGCATAATTTTTTCAGTTAGAAGTTGATATATGATAGTAATTGGACTATATTTCATCCCTTTGACTTCTTTTATCATCCAGGTGATGCCTAAAAATATAAAATCTTCATTGTGAGGTTTGAAATAACTTTTGAGTATTTGGATTTCAATCCCCGAACTTTGTATTTGATACATTTGAACCCTTTTCGCCTTCTTCTTCTTCCAATGGTCCATTCCTTTGATCAATTTGATCTCGCCATCTTCACATCTTCAAATCCTCTTCCGAGTTATCTTTCGATTATTTTCACCTTGGTCCCTAAACTTTGGTTTCTTTCATTTTAGTCATTTTTCTATTTTTCTCCTAATTTCCGTCATATTCATCAGTGTTGTCCTATAAACACAAATTGTATCGAATTAGCTATATTCCACATATTTATTCACAATTATCCATGATTGTGGCCTAAACTAAATGTGTAAAACACACTTATCAACACCCCAAAACTTGAACTATTATTTGTCCTCAAACAAAACTGTAACTTAATTCCACATAAAACTTAGTTAAACAACCTGTCGTGTCTCAGGATTGGAATTCAGTAATAAATTAAATGAACAATTTCAATAGTCCAAAATCAATCAATCTCTACCTATTACATGCATACTTGATGTGTGTGTATAAAAACTCATGTCAACATATTAGGATCATGATTAGTTCAGCACCCGAACTATAGTAATCAAATATTTCCTTACTTCGCTTGAGAGATGCACACACCCCCAAACTTATTCCTTTCACTCAGTTTTTCTAGGATGCAACCTAAGTTGAAATCATTCAATTCTATTTCTTACCCTCTCTCAATTTGGATAGATCTTACTTTTATGAGTTCATACTTCAACAAGTCGAGATTCTCCTATATTTTTTATTGCTTCAACTCTTAAGACTAAACTAAGTTACTTGCCTCTCATTAAAGATATAGTTCTATTGACTGGATGTCTAGGGCGTAATAAATGTAATTGCTTATTTTTTTATGATTCTTTTTTTTTAGATAAACAAACATCTTCTCATTTACTTTCTATATAACCCATGTAGCAAGCTTTAGGCCGATAACTCTCAAGTTAGATGACCATAGGGTATCGGGTTTTCAATCACCCTTTCATGCTTAATCACTCAAGTTATACATGCTTGAAGAGATATTTTTATTCACACATAGATTAGTGCAGTGCCCTTTTTCTTTTAGACATCCGATTTCTATAACTAACCTCTAACTTAAAACTTTCACTTCATCTCCATCTCATTGGTTTTAGACAATCCACACAAGTTGATATCATGCACAGAATCTCTACTCATCTTGATGTTTTCCTGTAACAACTCAACCATCTCCAAATTATGTTATAATAAGATTATGGATTAATACTATAGAGGTTGTTTGGGTTTAAATACTATGTTCAACTATTTCTTAAATCATGAACCAAATCACCAACTCAATATATCTGTGCATAGAAAATGTCAAGTTAAACACTAACAAGCTTCGATTAATCTAAAAGTGCACTATTTTCATTATTCATAATTCATACCTAATCCAATATTCAGCATCATGGCGGAAAAGTAATCAAACCAACACAAGCACACAAAATTATAACTATAATCTAATACTAGTAAATAAATAGAACAAAACTTAATAAAAATTGCAGATTTTTTTTCAATCACACAAAACTGCAGTAACATGATGAATTGAAATATTTACACCCCAAACTAATACAGAACATTGTCTTCAATGTTTAAAGAATAACAAAAGGTAAACTTAAAAGCACATAATATTACGGACAAATTCAGATAAAGATAAAGAAATTAGGGTTAGGAATACTCCTCTGATCAATGGAGATGTGAAGTTGAAGATGATGGAGTAAAAGAAGTGTGGGTCATGCATAGACTCTTTGTATCTTGTAAAGACGATGAATAACTCAATATTATTAAAAATTATCAAAAATATGAAAAGTTTTTAATTTAATGCATAAAGCGAAATAAATAAAAAGGGAAGAATTGTTGGGTAGCCTCCCAACCAGTGCTAGTTTATAGTCTATAGCTCGACTTTACTTCAGTAAATTCATGGTGGTTCAAGTCGAAGAATGTCACCATTGTACCCCTTGCAATTGCTAGCTTTGCAACCTCTTTTAGCTCTCCAGACTTTGAATTTTCCGTTCTCGTCTCTACCAAGAAATCCTCCAAATTTTGGTTTTCTCTTCTGGCAATTTTGTTGAAGGGATAGTTCGTCTTCATTAATACATTGACACTCTTCGAGGGCTGATAGTTGCGTGGATGGATTACATAGTTGAAATACTTCTTGCTCCTCATCTACCCTCAAGATTAGCTCACATTTCTCTAAATCAATCAAAGTTCGAC
>CAIGRB010137047.1:65117-104347 GCA_903798255.1 Fraxinus quadrangulata
GACGAATGTGAATTAGTGATAAATTAAAAGGGGTGTTTTAATTTATCGATTTTGATCAGATCAAAATAATAATTTACGTCGTTAGGCATCGTGATTGGGAACCTAATGGGTCACACACAAAAGAGAACTAGAAGAATGAGATTTACCAATTAATTAATTGACAAAATATTGGATAATTAATTAATTGGGTTGCTTATTAATAAGCCCGAATTAATTACTTGGATTAATTAATTCATGGACCAAATTTAATTAATTTGATTAATTAAATATTGGACCGGATTTAATTTAAGAAACGAGCTAATCTCACTTGGGCTAATATTAATAGGTCGATAGGGTTTCAAAAACTGTAGAGAAATAATTCATTATTGTTGATAGCACAAGAAAAGAAAACTCTAGTCGTCGTTCTTGTTCTATGTGTGGATCATTATTGGAGGCTGGACAATTGGACAGCTTGGATTGCAAATTGTGATAATTGGAGTTCAAGAAAAAGTAAAAGAGTTTGTGGAATTAGTCAAATGTATAATTTTTATCACAGTTTCTATCTAAACACAATTCAAATCCTTGGTGAGAATTGAAAATTATTTTATTTTTTGTTGTACATGATTAAGTAAATTTCCAACAAAATAAACACAACACAACACCACTTGTGCATCAATGTTAAACCCTATACTCCAAAGTTTGTAAGCGGATTTTAGGAAATTGAAAATTAGTGTCAAATGAATCCAAAACATACTTTATATTATTCTTTTGTAGACTCTAAATTTCAGTACCATTTTATTTCAAGTGTACAGGGCTAATCAAAATCAAATAGTGACAGGTAAAAGCAAAGATTAAAAAAAGGTTCATCTTAAGAGGATACTTTATATGTGCCAGCATCGTTACTAGAGCCACATGTTCCTGAAGCAAAGTAGCAATTTAGAAAAAACATTACAAGACTTATGAATGGATTACCTCTTGGATCTGCTTAATATACTCTTTAGTAGTTCTTGAAATAGATCTTTGGGGCACGTCGCTAACGTCTGCACTTCCAGGACATGGATTTGTTAATTTCGATAGAGCTACTTACCTTTTCCATTGTTATATCATTCTAAATTCATTCATTAATATTAAAATTGATTAAATTCTTTTTGATTTTTTTTTAAATCCTAATATTTATAAATATCGTCTTCAACTAAAGTCAAAATAACAATAAAAGAGATACCATTATAGCAAATACATCCAGACGTAGAAATATATGAAGAAGAGTTTGAAAAAAGTAAGAATTATTTTTTATTGTGAGTTTGATGAATTTAGTATATGGAGGATCCTTAATTTATGTGTGTTATTTGATAACTTGCCTTTTGAATTTAAATAATATCAGTAAAAAAAGTTATTTTGAATTATTTGAGTTTTCTAGTGTGATTATATTTTTTTCTTGATTTTCGTGAATTGAAAATATTGATCTCTCTCTCTCTCTCTCTCTCTCTCTATGTGAGTGTGAGTGAGCGTGTGAGAGAGACTCTCCTGAATTGTAGATTGAATTGAATTGGGAGGGGAAATTGAATAGTGCCGTTTGGAGTTTTCAATCCAGAAATTTAAAAGCTAAATTTTTAAAATGATTGCTTCTAGCTAACTTCGTTGCAAGGCATGTGCTAAGTTTTGAAACGCTAAGTTTGTGGGAAGGTAATGCACAAAAATTGCACAAATTTCCGTATACTACAATTAAGTTTCTCTATTTTCTACTAGAATTAAATGGTTTTCGGCAGTTGTAAAAATTTGTGCATGCAAAAAAAATTAGAAAATTATTTGTGTTCGAACTTTTCTTAATATTTGAGTATTTTTGTTCAGACACGAGCATTGAAAATAGAGAAAATGAAATACGAGGAATGTGTACAGCCATAGAAAAATACGCAGAAAAAGTAACAATAATCATCATCACTATTTTTTGTTTTATTATTGTAAGAAGCAAATTAAAACAACTGAATTACTTTACCCACACCAGTAGGTTGTATAGCATTGATGAACTATCCATGAATTAGAGGTGAGCAGTAATGTTTTCTCTAAAAAAGAAATCCCATAAAATAGATTTTTCTCCTCGTCGTGTCTAATAGAAGCGTCAATTTTACTTTTAATAGACGTGCAACCTGCAGACGTTTAGAGAGAGGTGGGCAATGGTGTTTGCCTTAATAATACAAATTTTCCCTTGCTATGTGTATAGATTCTAATAGATGTCTCAATTTTAATTTTTAATAGACGTGCAAATTATAGACCTGCTGAATGTTGGTGAAGAAATATGAAATGGGGGCTACTTTTCCCCGACTTTCATTAATATATTTCAAGTGATGATTGCTTGGGCTACGATCCCAGACCTTGTTACTTTTGAAGAAGAAAAGGTTAGTTCTTTTCACAAATGGAGTGCAAATATATGCACTCTCGATTTTATTACATGAGAAATCAAGCCTTCAGTGTACATCATTGTTTATAGTCAAACAGTAAGCGCCTGGCTGAGATGGATTTTCTATCAGATTTTTAGCACTTTGTAGCTGTTATACATTACAATAAATTAGGCATTAATGCTAGTTGGCCAGGGCTAGTGACCGACCAGAATCCAGAGGGCCGAGGTGATGACACCTCTACCCCTAATTTGAAAAAAAAGGGCCCCACATGAATTCAAATCAAGGGCCTAGGTGCATCCACCCCGGCCCCCTGTATTTGGGCCTGGATTTGGCCCTGAATGAGCATCATTGCTCTAAATTAGGTAGAATAACAAATGCATTTTTTTACTCTCATTTCATTCTTCAATGCAAAGGACATTATGGTAAAATGGTTATGGTGAAGTCAATAATTGTTGCAGATACAAAAACTCATGAATCACGCTGTGTGTACAGGTGAGGTTTCACAGAACCCCCCACTGATACCACACAGTAGGGGGGGTGGGTGGGGGTTTTTTTGGCAATTTTTTTATTACCATGGGGTCCACCTATGTAAGTTATTGGTAAAACTTCTGTCAACTAATCTTTTGTACAAATGGCTTTGGCCAAAACTCATCTATCATATCAACGGTCAAAAGTTGGATTAAAATTGGAGCAAAACCGTTACCAGACAGAGGCTAAATCTCCTAATTATTTTGAACAAATTGATTGGTATTTATTTTAGTTTATTTTCTCTTATTTGTGCTGTAATAATTCGAAGCATGCTTAAATATGAATTTCGGGTCAAGATACTTATTTGAAATGATGAATTCCAAGATCTTTTAAATAATTGAATCACCTTACTTTTCAAAACTCTACATCTACAATTTTCTTGCACTCCAATGGTGTCAATCCCATTCACAATGGAAGGAAATTCATCACAATCTAAGTGCCAATTTTTGGTGATATTTTTCATACGAATTTCACTAGTTTATTGACATCTTTTTTCTCTCATCCCGTAATTCTAAGTAATGGGAGTTATTTCAAGATTATGAAAATGGATGGAAATTGAGGGAAGTTAGTTTGAATTTTATTTAAATCACTCCCTCCAATTCATTTTAATAACTTCTGGGTCGGGTCTCCACGCAAGGGCGACTCAAGATTCGTATTTTTCCACATAATGGACTTAAACCGAACCACAAATGACAATGAATGTCACACGTTAAATACTTCTCAAAATCTATCTCACAAAAATTCATACAACAAATAAATTGTGCAACCAACGAATAATATTAGAGCTCACGGTTCTATAAACATGTTAAGGATATATAGTAGCCTATTACAGAACATTACATCTAGCTATATCCCAAACATATTTTTCAACATTAATTCAAGTATTTTCGATCTCTCAAGTATTTATGGAATATACTTGAACTCTACATTGTAGAATTTTATTTACAATTATGTTCTATACTCGAAATGGTTAAGCACAATTGTCCGACCTGTGAATACAAATATACATGTTAGTCAAAAATAGTTTTTATTTTCTATTTGAATCTTTCAACTTTAAAATTCAAATGCTTTCTTAGACATATCCTATCAAAGCGAATCAATCATATTCATTGGTAATATGCTAAAGTAACAACACCGAAAAAAAATCTTAAGAAACTGTCAGAAATCATAAGGATGTATATGAGGTTATATAAATCTCAAGGTCTCACACAATGAGGAAGCATGGATCCATTTACTCGTTTACCTAATATTGATCATAAAAGCACACATGCTATGAAACACCCGCTACGATGTTCTCTCTCTTTTTTAGGGCGTATGTCATATTCTTTATAAACAAATAATATCGTACAAATCCTAGTTCAGATATTTCTTGATACCTAATGACGAGTGTGTTTTACTCATGAGTTTTACACAATTTTAACTTGATTATTTGCTAAATCTTATGAGTTTAGAACATTTTTAAATTGTTTGTTAGTGTTGTTTTGAAACTTATGAGAAGTGGTGTAAAAATGGGTACTAAAGTGGACAAAGAAGCCAAAATCTATGAATTTGGAGCAGCAAGTCAACGCCCAGGTGCCAGGTACCAAGCGCCCAAGAACTAGAATTCACAAAAAAAAAAAAACAAATGCAGTTTTTGGACAGAAAGGCAGCATCTAGGCGCTATGTCACTTCACATCGCGGCGCCTAGGCGTTGCGCAGGGTTGTTAGGGTTTGTTTTTTTTTTCGGCCCCTTTTAAAGCCCATAAAAACCCTACACTAAACACCAACGTAAGGGAGAGTATAAAGGGATTCTTCTCATACTTTTGAGGGGCAACACACTTGGAGAGGCACAAGAACACTTGGAGAAATTCAACAAGCAATTTGAGACTTTCAATCAAGAGATTTTGAATATTCAAGCAAGGATTTGAAGGGACGAACTAATCAAGGAACTCACTTTTGAAGTGTTGATTGAAAGAGGAAGCGATTTTGGTGCAAGATCTACTTTATTTTCATACATCTTTACTACAAATCAGGTGATGTATTCAATAAGAATTACTTATTTTTCCGTGTTTAGTATGAATAGCTAAATCATTCGTTAGGGCGAACATGTAAACTTATTTTGGGATCCTTTATGTTTTTAATTTGAGAGTCTAGTTTTTAAATTGTTTTTGTGTTGAATTTTTACTATGAATTTAATGCTTCAAATTAACTTATCACTAATTTGATGTTTTTCGTGAATTCTTTACAATTCGAGAGATGAGTTTAGGATTTAGACCATATAGTAAAATTCGGTAAATTAATATAATGTGTAGAGATACCTATATTGATTATTGCGGTTTTGTGTGAATTCCTAGAATTGTGTTTCGTTTAATTAAGGCCAATTTACATAGAGATATGAAATTGGATTAGTTGAATAGGCTCAACGAGAACTCGAGACGGGTAAGTTGAATATATTAGGAGAATTCGACCGAGCACTACTTGAGATTATGAATCTTGTTGTAAAACGTAAAGGTGATCAAATAAGTGGAATGTTCTGCCCTAACACTCTCTTCATTGTTGAATTTCAATATTACAATTGTGCGCATCACTTTTAATTTCATATTTTCTTTAGATTTAGATCCCAAACATACAAAATTCGAGTTTATCTTTGTCAAATAGAAGTTGAAGTTAATTAGATTAGGTACTAGAGTATAGTTCTCGTGGAAACGATAATCCAAACTCTTAGGTCAACTTTATTACTTGTTCGATATCGTACACTTGCGATATAAAAATCACAACACCTAACTTAAGGTCTTAAGGGATGGGGTCATGCTTGATACTTAGATGTCCAAGCATGATGTGGCTTCAAGCAGCCATACTTGACTCTTCCTTTCCCATATTTGGACCTTTATGTGACTTATAAGATATATATCTATCCAATATAAGGTGATAAAGCTTTAGAAAATGGGATAGAAGCCCTAAGGTTGAAGGAACTTGATGTTAAAGTGACAAATCATCACATGCTAAGTAAGATGTATCACCTTGTAGTTACATTCTAATTTTGTATCACTCATTGGGCAGTTTGTATGATATTTATGGATAATATGTCACATATTTGAAGTCTTAAAAAAGTTGTAGACATGGATAATGTTTAAGAGTGAAAGAATTTACCATTACAAGGATAAATTAACAAATAGGAGGTGACCAAGCATGATGTGGTCTCTTGGGGTTAAAATCTGATTTTGTAAATATCATTACAGGTAAAAATCAAGTATCATTGGCTTATTTTAATGTGTTTACCATCCAATTTACCTGCCCTAACATCCCAAAATATTTTATAGCATTACTTCCTCAACCGTTCATTTAATTACTTACCTGATTGATACCTAATTTTCGATCGATTTCAACTTTCGCACCTCAACATTTATAACATCATATAAAACCCATATTATTGTGTAGTGATCATGTCACTTCATGTTTCATGTCCCAAATAGGTCAATTACTGATTTAGGGTTTATGGTGACCTTGATCAACCGAAGGGAAAGCTATAACCGTTATCGATACTTATTCCGACCTTTCAAGGTTCCAATTGCTTAACAAGTCAATCTTCCACATCTAGGTTAATCTAGCTTCTCTATCATTGCTCAATGTAGAATTCATCACCTAGGTCGAGGAGTCGAAGACTAACACCATATAAAGATCTCATGCTCTCCATAATCAAATGTACAATTTTTCATTCATTTTTTCAAAAAAAAATGCAATTAGGAGAATGGATGCAGATGACATTGCAAATAGCATGCATGAATCATATTGGCCAAATGTGATGTGAAATTCGAGGCATTATAATAAGAACATCAGACAATGCATTTTCAGAGTAGGAGACTAGGTGCTCTTATACAATTCCAGACTAAAACTATTCCAGGAAAATTGAAATCAAGATGGTCCGGACCTTTCACGGTATCACAAGTATTTCCATACGGCACAGTCGAATTGCATTACCCAACAAAGGGAAACTTCAAGGTCAATGGGCAGCGCATTAAACACTATGTAGAGAAGTTTCCCACCGCTAAGGAAAGCCTTGAACTCATTGTTGCAGAATAATACCGGCACAGCGTCCAGCTAATGATGTTAAAGAAGCGTTACTTGGGAGGCAACCCAAGCTTTATCGTTTACTTTTTTTTCATATTTTTTTTATTCTATCGTAATCTTTTCTAGATTTGATTTTGTTCGAGTGTTGACACATTTTTCTTTATTTTATCTTTGTAGGAAACTTCCAAGTAAGTTTGACATGGCGCCTGAATGGGAGATGCACCGAATTCTGAAGTAAGGGAACAAGACCATTTAAACAAGGGAGGAGGAGACAAAAAAATAAAAAAAACTGCCTAGGCGCTGTGAATCTGCGGCTTTGGGCAGAAACTCAACGCCCAAGAGTTGGGTTCGCAGCGCCTAGGCACTGCAACTCGCCCCCCCTTCTCTTTCTTTTATCTTTAAAAATCAACACTCCTCCTTCAAATAAAATTTCCCAAGCCCTAAGTCCTCTAATCTTCTATCTCCTCCTTCACTTATGTTTCTTTTCACATCATACATAGCACCAATTCTTCCTCTACCAATTCAAGGTATGCCATCTTGCTCCTCCCTACTATTTTTCTTGTATATGATGGTTGGTATTTATTTTTGCCTATTTTTGATAAATATGTTGAGGGGATGGAAGTGGGTAGTTGTGATGTCAAGCTATTCTTGTATTATGCAAAGCATGTGGGATGACACACCCCTAATTCTGGAAATTTTAAGGACAAAATTAGATAACTTCAAAGTGTTTGACGAATTTCCTAAGTGAACCTCATTGTGTAACAAGGGCTAAAGTTGCTATCGGGGTCATTGTTATATGTGGGCTAATTGTTATATGTGTGCTTGTGAATTGAAATTGCATAGCGAATACATCTATATCAAGCTAACCCATCGTGAACTACCATGGCTAGGTTTGGAAGTGTTATCCTACTTTCGTCTTTGTCACTGTTTTTTGCTAACAGTTTGCAATTCATTAACTTGCACAGGTACAATGCCGCCAAAAAAAAAGGATCAAAAGCCGCTGCCTCCTCTTCCAGCTCATTTGACATGAGCAAATTCGGTAGTATTGAGGTTGCTAAACGGTATAATAACTTGGTGGTTCACATGCCTTGTATACCTGAGCGGGGTTTTGAGAATTATATGACAGAGCAACTCGGTCGACGAAACTGGGAAGTGTTTGCTAGGCAACCACGACCAGTACTAATTCCAGTTGTGAGGAAATTTTACGCCAATGCAAAGGAGCATCGGGACTTCCAGGTGTTTGTGTGGAATAAATGGATACCATTCGATAGAACCTCCATCAACAAGTTCTATAATCTGCCAAATATTGATAATAACGAGTATTCACAGCTTCGCGAGGAGGGTGTTGATCCTGATGAAATTATTCGGGTCTTGGCTAAATTTGGTACTACATGGAAACGTTTCGAGATAGATGTAATCAATTTTCCTGCCTCTGGTATGCTTGCAGAAATGAGGTATTGTCACATACTTGTCTGAAGAGGTTGTGCACCCCAAATCGGCAATCACATGCGCACGGAATTGAAAGTTCATGAGCAGATCAGAATCTACTAGTGCACCACCCCCTGCACATAGAGAACGACCGTCTAGATCACACCGACCAACCCCAGCTAATGACCCTAATACAGAACTTGCCAATCAGCTTCATGACATACAACTGTAAATGAACTTGATGCAAAATACGATGTATGAGCAATTTCATTATCAAAATGAGTTCAATGCAGTCCTGGCTTCGATATATTTGGATTGTACATTCCCTCAACCACCTCTACTACCTGATCACACTGCCAATCCGGTTCTACGTACCCAAGACACCGATGACGGGGAAGATGATTAACATCTTCCCTCAGGTATGTTGCCCTCCCCTTTTTATTTACATTTTACATTGGGGACAATGTATACTTTAAGTTTGAGGGCAGGTACACATCATTTGGGTTCATTGTTGTTGCCTATTGTTAGTAGTTATGTTTAGGTGTTTAGGTTATGTTACTCATGTTTGTGTGCTTGTGTAATGTTACTTTAAAAAAAAAAATGTGTATTTCGATTTTACATGCTTGTGTGAGTTGGATAGCCATGCCGACAGTGATGAATATGATTGAGGACACGTGTTGGTTTATGAATTGTGGATAAGTTGTGTGCTTGGGTAAGATCTCTGCATATTCATGTGAAACGAAAAATATTCATGCACGTGATCAGATTGTAACGTTATACATGAGTATGTTGATCCATGTTGTTGAATTAGAGAACCTAAATGCTAAATCCCAACAACCATTAAACACTATATCCTTAAACTAAAATTTAGATGTTTGGAAGATTGAACTGTTGTAGGGAAATGTGGAGATAAATGTGGATTCCATGCATGCTTAATTCTGTGTGGATTGTCTGAGACTGATAGGACGAAAATTAGGTGAGGACCTTAAGTTTGGGGGTCAAGTTTTCAAGAATGAGTGTTTAATAAGGGGCATTGCACTAATCATTGTATTAAAGGGAAAAAGCTGCCTTGTTGTGAAGCTACACTAAAAGATCCCAATGAGGACAACATTTTTTCGTAGCCTTTATGACTCGAGTGATTAAGCCTGCAAAGGTTTAAAACCTGAAGCCCTAAAGTCGTCTGATTTGAGAGTTATCAGCCTAAAGCTCGCTACAGGGGTCATTTAGAAAGCTTAATGGAGAAACGCTAGCACATCAGAATAAAAAGAATACATATATGTGAAAAAGTCAGTGCATGAAATAGAAGACAGCACAACAAGTATTGATTAAGCCCCGAACACTTGTTTTAGAGGCTTGAGCCTTTGATAAAGGGTTAGTAACTTGATTGAATCTTAGAGGTTGAAGCGGTAAAAAAAAGGAGAAACCTCATTTGTTGATATGTTAAACATGAACTAGTAAAATCGTACCAAACTTGAGTGGTGTGAGAGGTTAGTATTGAAAGTCAAATCCATAATGCACCTTGGCCAGTGAAAAGAAAATAAGTTTGGGGGTGTGTGAATCCCACAAGCGAAGTAATAACATACTTGAAATTTCAGGTCGGGAATTGGATCAACTTATTATTGTATAGCGTTACATTTGATTACTCTCATACATATACCCATTTTGCATCAATTAGGTGGAATGTTCACTCCTGCATTTCAATATTGAAACCTTTCATGAATGTGACATAATGTTCTCAACGCTGAGCCCAACGACGAACTATTTGACTGTGTTTGTGTCTTTAGTTGTTTTTTTTTGTTTGCTCGAGGACTAGCAAACTGTTAAGTTTAGGGGTATTTGACTAGTGTGTTTTACTCATGAGTTTTACACAATTTTAACTTGATTATTAGCTAAATCTTATGAGTTTAGAACATTTTAAAATTGTTTGTTAGTGTTGTTTTGAAGATTATGAGAAGTGGTGTAAAAATGGGTACTAAAGTGGACAAAAAAGCCAAAATCTATAAATTTGGAGCAGTAAGTCAGCGCCCAGGCGTCGAGTACCAAGCGCCCAAGCACTAGAATTCACAAAAAAACAAATGTAGTTTTGGATAGAAAGGCAGTGCCTAGGTGCTGCACTTATAGCGCCTAGGCACTATATTACTTCACATCGCGGCGCCTAGGCGTTGTCTCCTAGCGACTAGGTGCTGCGTAGGGTTGTTAGGGTTCATTTTTTTTGGCTCATTTTGAAGCCCATAGGAACCCTGCACTAAACACCAATGTGAAGGGGAGTATAAAATGGATTCTTCTCACACTTTTGAGGAGCTACACACTTGGAGAGGTACAAGAACACTTGGAGAAATTCAACAAGCAATTTGAGACTTTCAATCAAGAGATTTTGAAGATTCAAGCAAGGATTTGAAGGGACGAACAGATCAAGGAACTCACCTTCGAAGTGTTGAATGAAAGAGGAAGAGATTTTGGTGCAAGATCTACTTTATTTTCATACATCTTTACTAAAAATCCAGTGATGTATTCAATAAGAAATACTTCTTTTTCCATGTTTAGTATGAATAGCTAATTCATTCGTTAGGGCGAACATGTAAACTTATTTGGGATCCTTTATGTTTTTAATTCGAGATTCTAGTTTTTAAATTATTTATTTGTTGAATTTTTACGATGAATTTAATGCTTCAAATTAACTTATCACTAATTTGATGTTTTTCGTGAATTCTTTACAATTCGAGAGATGAGTTTAAGATTTAGACCATATAGTAAAATCTTGTAAATTAATATAATGTGTATAGATACCTATATTGATTATTGCGGTTTTGTGTGAATTCCTAGAATTGTGTTTCGTTTAATTAAGGCCAATTTATATAGAGATATGGAATTTGATTAGTTGAATAGGCTCAACGAGAACTCGAGAGGGGTAAATTGAATATATTAGGAGAATTCGACCGAGCACTACTTGAGATTATGAATCTTGTTGTAAAATGTAAAGGTGATCAAATAAGTGGAATGTTCTGCCCTAACACTCTCTTCATTGTTGAATTTCAATATTACAGTTGTGCGCATCACTTTTAATTTCACGTTTTCTTTAGATTTAGATCCCAAACATACAAAATTCGAGTTTATCGTTGTCAAATAGAAGTTCAAGTTAATTAGATTTGGTACTAGAGTATAGTCCTCGTGGGAACGATAATCCGGACTCTTAGGTCCACTTTATTACTTGTTCGATATCGTACACTTGCGATATAAAAATCACAATACCTAACTTGAGTTCTTTTTATATTTATTCATCTATGCAATTTCCAATCATAATCTCGATATGGCTATAAAACAAGTAATGGACAGTGAAATGCATATAGATTACTTTTTGTAATCTCATCTTGATATCTCATCATGGTGCTTGAATCATGTACTCAACATGATCATTGTATCTCATCCATCACACTCCAACATGTCTAAGACGATTGCTCATGTGAGTGAGTCAATCTCAACCCGTTCGACATACTTTATATATGCGTGCAAAACATTATATCGTAATCCTAACAATAAATTACACATGAGCTCACCATTGTTCAGCATACAAAAAACTCAATCAAGAGTTTTCTGATATACTAAGTATCATAATTTACACAATTCTAGAGATTTGAAATTACCAACAACTATATCTTTAGACATCTTCAGATATGATGGTTACAAATCAACATTTACGTAGATGTATTGCAAAGACACTTTCTTTGCTAATGTCTTTTACATAAATATCATCAGGTGTTTGGTTCCATAAGATCCTCAACATATGAGATAATTGTATGACCATCATGGACCTCATTTTCTCAACTAGTATCATTATATGCCCAATATATCTGTACCAAATAATTTCTTCAATTACTAAGATATATACTACAAGATGTGCTTTTTACTACTCTATAGAGCAAGATTACACAAGTTTAATAACTATTTATAATCGATTAACTCTCATATTTAGTCGACATTTGCATATCTATTCCAATCATAAGTTATTCCCTCGACAAAAACTAGAATAACTTATAGCAGCACCCTTTAGGTATCACGGTATATTTTCTAAGAATGACATTGATACCTACTGGTGTATACGTTATTGAGTGGTATTTGGCTAGTGAGAATTACTATTTTAAGTGCTCTCATATTTTTGAAAATAAAAAATACATCGAAAGTATTTAAAATATCACGTTTTATATACATTCATAAATTGTATGGGTATTTGATTATGTTATATGATCAATTGTGACTTGTTTTCAATTTTTGTGCTTGATCATATATGTTTGAATTTATACACACTTATAGTATCTTTAGATGGAAGGCAATAAAAGTAAGGGTTATGGAACTTGTTGAAAAACTATGTGCTTATTAAAATTAATGGATCTGGAACATAACATAGTAGAATACATGAATATTTTTTGTGATAAGTAGTTATGAGAAATCTGATGTCACTTTCCATTTGTTGGATTGTGTTGCCACATATAGTAAAGTGAGGTTGAGAATCTGTATAGTAAAATTTAAATGATGTTAGTTTTATTCTTCAATTATAATTGGAATTATTTTTTAGAAGAATTAATTTGTAATGTCATGATATATGTCATAATTGGATAAACATGTATATTTATACTTTTATTGCATATTGTGGAATTGCCTTATTGAATTGCATTGTCTGTATTAATTCGTAAATTGTTATGAATGTTAAGATCAGTAGAATTAGTGAGATTTTTACTTAGATCTATTGATTGTCAGATTAAAAGATTTAGAGAAAATCTTATCTAAAACTATTTGATTTACCAACTGAATGAGAGTTATCAAGCTAGAAGAATTAATGTAATTCTCGCTTAGAACCCATGGGATTTTGCATTATTAAATTAAGTTTATGATTGTGAAACAATAATATTGCAGACGATAATTGGGAACATGATGAGCTTTCTAGTCTGTGCCTAATGTTGAACTATCCTATACATTAATTTGCATTAATGCAACTAAAAGAGCCCTTCTAAAAGAAGTTAGCTTAATAAGCATACATGGATAATATGTAAGATTAGCTCTGGTCTTTCATCCGAATAGCTTTGATAGTCCTAAGTTTTAGGAGATTGCATAGCGTGGAAACTTGGGCTGGTACCTGGCTTTCAAGGTAGTTTGTGATATTTCACCAAAGGGACTAGCGACTGCACCTCATCCGTCATTAGTGGCCAGTAGCGATGGTGGCAACTTTTATAACCTCCTTCATTGAGTACTGGCCCTGAGGGCAAGGTCCACGATATCTATAACATTTTCTCTATCTGTAAGTTAGGGTAAAGCCTACTAGCATATATATGAAAAGAAATCACATTGGAACATATAGAACTACACAGGTGCGCGCACTAAACTTGTTTTGAAATAATATCATACTATTTAACGTGGCAACAGCGCAACAATTAAACAATAAATGTACCCAAGAAATGAGAAAACCTTTCCCTTGAGGCCTCTTCATATCCACGGAAGCCCTTCCAGTCAACAATTCAACAATTCCAAGAGGATGACTCCATTAGTGTATACACATGTTTTCATTGTCAGATGCCTAGTTAATGCATTCCTGAAGAAACATAGAATTCAACTTGAGTAGCGTGAAGAATTTATTGTGTAAAAATGCGATATAACTTCTGAAATGAAAAAATGTTATCTTACTCGGGTGCAACGTATCCTTCGGTGCTCAATCCCATTCTGAAAATTCGTTGTCGAATGTTTTTGTCATGTCATTGCTTTGTCCTTTCTTTGTAAATGGATGCACTTTCATAGGCTTCTCGTCTAAATTCTTCCAATTCATGAATTTATAATATTCTTGTTTCCTGTGCTTTCTTTAGATCCATATTCAACTGCTTCAGTGTCCAATATGCTTTGTGTTCAAACTCCAATGGTAGTGGGTTGAAGTGGCGGTATGTGGATGCCTGGGACTATGAGAGGAGATGGCGAAAGGTGGATGCTGGTGACTATGGCTAGGACGGAGTGGGTCAAGAATTATTTTATATACAATATTTATTAATTACCACCTAAATTTTGAATTTTTAAACATTTTCTCTTAAAGTTGAATTGGGTTATAGTTAACACCAGTGTAAGGACAAGAAAGAAAGAATACCTATCACTTCATAAGCTCAGGTTTCCAATGCCCTCCCATCCCATAGTGATAGAGACTTCGAAAACCCTATCATCAAGATTGGAGGGTCCATACCCATTAATTAGTGTTTGGAGATTGTGTTCATGAATGTGGTAGCTCATTTGGTCACATCTTTGTGAGCTCTTCTAATTTTTTTCCTTTGTCTTTCACTCCAAGCTAAAATTCGAGTAAGGGTGGGGGTGGATCATCCATCTAATAGCCCTTTCCGAAGTCTGAAGAAAGTGACTTTCCAAGCAAGATGCACTTCTTATGGGCTTTCATCAACATTAAGAAATAATGTTGGTGTTGAATAAATGAGTGATGGTTTAATGATACAAGGAGGAAATTTTATTAAACAACTGAAAGAATTGCTCAGATACCAATGAGCAAACTAAAGAAATGGATGGAATCAGAATGTGATCAACAATTAACTTAGATGTAATAGAGATAGCTATAGAAAGAGGCAAGCCCGAGATGGATTATATATAATAAAGATGGAAGTCACTTTGATTGATTGATTGCTTGTGATAACTTATGCTCTTTATAGCGGTGAAGTTCCTCAAACCATATGCAACCACCAATGCCAATTTTAGTCCTCAACAAGTCTAGCAAACTTGAGAAGATAGGGTTTGTTTCCTTAGCCGTTCTTTCCCTCAAAATTTTGGCATCTCACAATACATTATTTCTTGTTAGAAAATAGTAAATAATGTTTGATGTAAACCCACATAGCGAAGAACTATGAACCAAAATTAGATTGAAATCGAACTCAAGAAAGTCAAAGTAATCAAAGTTTTTAATTTGATTCGAAAATAACGAATCAAAATAACCAACAATACGCAAACGATATGTTGACCCTTTTGATTGAATATTTGAGAATATCACCCAATAGATTTGAATGCTACAAAAAGAATCTTGATAAGTTTGTGATTTGTTCAACGAAAAACAAGAATTCGAAAGCAAATATGCCTCTCAATAAATCTCATTAATAATATTGTGTCTTACAATGAAAAGAATGGGTCCAATTTATAGGGAATCCATAAAACCTTGCTAAAAATGGAATTAAGCCTAAAAAATAGTAAAAGATATTACAAAATAGAGTTTGAACTTAAATAGAAGATTACACGAAATTTAGAAAAATTCGCAACCAAAATGAACTATGAGGGCGCACAGTATAACTCTATGTGGTCGCATAGATTAGCTGAAACTGCCTTTTGAAGTTTCGGTAAAAGGGCATGCGGTCGCATGCCCTGGACAGCTAAGTGATCACATAGTTGTCCCAAACAGCTTCATCGTCCGCTACTTGAATCATGTTGATTCATCTGATTTCTTCTTCCGAGCCCAACATGAAACTTGTTACTTTGCTTGTTAACTTCGTCATTTCGTCCACCGTAACTTGAACAAGCAATCCCATCTCCTATTTCACCCACTTTGCTCTCGATTGTATCATAAGACCTCCTTCGATAATCAACGAATCCTTTCTTCGGCTTAACCTTGACATGCTAGACTCTGTGCTCACATCATCCCCTTCCTCTTCAAAAAGATTTGTTTTCGAATTTGTACCTGCATCAAAGAGAGAGATCAGATATATTAAAAGTAGTCGAAATATTATACTCACTAGGAAGATCCAACTTGTATGCATTGTCATTGATTTTCTCGAGAACTTGAAATGGTCCGTCTCTCAGTGGCTGTTACTTTGATTTTCTTTGCTCTGAAAAGAGCTCATTTCTTAAATGTACCTAAACCCAATCACCAGATTCAAATGAAACGCTCTTCTGACCATTGTTAGCTTGTGACGCATAATGCTTGTTTTTGTTTTCAATTTGCAATCTTACCTTCTTATAGCAGGATTTTACCATCCCGGCCTTCTTTTTCCCATCTAAACTACTACGTTTATTCACAGGTAAATGAATTAAATCCAATGGTGTTAGTGGATCAAAATCATAAACAATTTCAAACACTAAAAATGAAGTAGTAGAATGTATAGCCCTATTGTATGCAAACTCAATGAAGGGTAAGCATTCTTCTCAACTTTTCAAATTTTTATTAACCATAGTGCATAACAACTGAATCATAGTCCTATTGACTACTTCAGTTTGCCCATCGATTTATGGGTGACACGTAGTAGAAAACAATAATTTTGTGCCTAACTTACCCCACAAAACCTGCCAAAAGTGACTAAGAAATTTAACATCTCTATCCGACACTATACTCTTAGGGACCTATTGTAAACACACTATTTTCTTAACAAAAAAATCAGCTATGTTAGTGGTATTATTGATTTTATGACATGGAATGAAATGCGTCATCTTAGAAAACCTATCTACTACAAATATTGAATCCCGACCCCTTTTAGTCCTAGGTAAACCTAAAACAAAATCCATGGAGATATTAACCCAAGGTTCCCTAGGAATGGGTAAAAGACTATACAATCTGTGGGGTAGAACCTTAGACTTATGCATCGATCACAAGTTCGTTCTACATCAATCCTAATTTTCGGCCAATAAAAATGTTCCCCTAACATCTATAAAGTCTTTGCAATCCCAAAGTGACCTATTAGTCTCCCACTGTGTGCTTCTCTAACTAACAATTCACGCATGGAAAAAATTAGGAACACATAGTTTATTTTCCTGAAACAAATAACCCTCATGCTTAAAGAATTTTTCTACTATACCCTTATTACATGATTTATATATGCTAGAAAAATCTAAATCATTTGCATACATATCCTTAATATACTTAAAACTAAGCAACTTCACACTTAAAGAAGTAAGAAGCACATACCTTCGGGACAACGCATCCGCCATCACATTTTCCTTACCTTGTTTCTACCGGATGACATAGGGAAATGTTTCAATAAATTCTATCCATCTAGCATGCCTTTTGTTCAGCTTACCTTGACCCCACAAATGCTTCAATGACTCATGATCAGTATGAATCATGAACTCCTTTGGCTATGAAATGCTGCCATGTCTCCAAAGCTCGAACAAGTGAATAAATCTCCTTATCATATGTAGGATAGTTGAGCGCTACTCCACTTAGCTTTTCACTGAAATACGCTATCAGCCTCCAATCCTACATCAAAACAACTCCAATGCATATACCTGATGCATCACACACATTCTTGAAAGTTTTGTCAAAATTATGTAGTGCTAAAATCGGTACTTCACACAACCTATTCTTAATAGTGTTGAATGCATGCTCTTTTTCATCATCCCATTTAAAACATACATTCTTTTTAACAACTTCAGTGAGTGGTATGGCAAGTGTGCTAAAATCCCTTACAAATTGCCTATAAAAACTAGCCAAACCATGAAAATTCTTACCACGGTTATACTTTTAGGTGTTGGCCGTTCTTTAATAGCTTTTATTTTCTCTTCATCTACCTCAATTTCCTTAGCACTAACCACATATCCAGAAAACATAACATTTTCCATGCAAAATGTGCACTTTTTAAAGTTAGTAAAAACTTGTTCTCTTCTTAAAACTACTAACACACACCGTAAATGTTCATTGAGGTCTTTACTGTAGATTAAAATGTCATCAAAGTAAACCACAACAAACTTGCTTATAAATGCACGCAAAACATGGTTCATTAAATGTATAAAAGTGTTCGGTGCATTAGTGAGTCCAAATGACATGATCAACAATTCATACAAGCCATATTTAGTTGCGATTTTCCATTCATCACCTTCCCTCATTCAAATTTGATGGTAACGACTCTTAAGATTAATTTTCCTAAATATGTATACACCACATAATTCGTCCAATATATCATGTAACCTAGGAATAAGATCACGATACTTTACCATTATGTTATTAATGGCCCTACAATCCACTCACATTCTCCAAGTTCCATCCTTCTTTGACACAAGTAGGACTGGCAGGGCACATAAACTTATGCTCTCCCTCACATACCCCTAGCTCATTAACTCCTCCAGTTGCCTTTGAAGTTCCTTTGTCTCCTCAAGATTACTTAGGTAAGCTAGTCGGTTTAGAATGACTGTATCGGGTACGAAGTCATTTGTTCAATACCTTGAATGGGTGACAACCCACTAGGCACGTCATCCGAGAATACATTTCTAAATTCCTGCAATAAAGAAATAGCCAAGCTATGGAGGGATGGGTTAGATTCCTCAAAATTGAGGAATGACTCCTTGTGCACGAACAAAATCATTTGTTGTCTCTCCATTATTGCTCTCTTCAACTCACTCCCTTTTGCAAAGAAAGTTTCTCTCGACTTTTCTCTCCTCTCAGAAGATCCCTTTTTTTTTCTCTCATGTGGCTCTTCTCTCTTTTTCTCTCTTTTAGCCACCTCACTATTTTCTCTTTACTTGCCAACTCATTGTTTTCTCTCTAACTCTTTCCGTCTCTTTTCTTTCTCATTTTTCAGTTTGATTTTGTCTTGTTACACTTGTGCTGGTGTTAATGGTGCAAGTGTAAGACTTTCCACCCTTACAAAACTGTACCTATTTTTATACCCATCAAGTATCACTTTCCTATCATATTGCCATGGTCTTCCCAACAAGATATGACCCGCATGCATAGGTATTACGTCAAATAACACTTCGTCATGATAACTACCAATTGAAAAATTTATTAACACCATTCTATTCACCTTAACTTCCCCACATTCATTCAACCACTATAACTTATAGGGTCTAGGGTGTTTAAGCATAGTCAATCCCAATTATTCCACCAGATTAGTGCTAGCTACATTTGTACAACTCCTATCATCAATGCTCATGCTACATACCTTATTATTGATGTGGCTCCGTGTATGGAAAATATTTTCTCTTTCCTGCTCCAAGTCATCCTCCTTAATTTGAGTGTTAAGAGCTCGCCTAGTGATCAATAGCTCGCCAACAGCATATTCCACTCTGCCTCTATCACCAGCCTCCTCCAATTTCGGCATATCTTCATAATCACTATCACTTTCACTCACCACCTCTCCATTATCTCGCAAAATCATTGCTCTTTTGTTTGGACATTGAGAAGCGATGTGCCCCGACTCCAAACACCTAAAGCATTTGATATCTCGATTTCTTGATGGCTAGGATTCCATTTTCTTGCTAGCATTTTCTTCCTTTACCTTCAGCAATTTAGTTTTACCCCTAGAAATGGCCCCACCATTGTTGTTGTCCCACTTCGGTTTCAAGGATGAGTTAGAACTAGAAGCAACTGATGAGTACCTTGCTATCCCCTTCCTCTTCAATTGCCTCTCCACCTTCATAGCCATGTGTAGCATGTCTTCTAATTTTACATAGTGTTGTAGCTCCACTACATTAGCTATGTCCCGATTCAACCCGTTCAAAAACTTTGCCATGGTGGCCTCCCGATCCTCCTCCACATCCGCCCTAATCATCAACAACTCCATCTTCTTGAGAGAGTCCTTCATACTCTTCGATCATTGGTAGAGGCTTTATAGTTTTTTATGAAGCTATCGGTAGTAGTGATTAGGTACAAACCTCTTCTGCAAGATAGCTTTCAAGTTTTCCGATGTATTGATTGGTCATTCCGTATTTCTCCTACTCGTTGTCACCACTTGATCCCACAAAATGATTGCATAGTCGGTGAATTCAAGGACCACTATCTCCACCTTCTTTTCTCCGAATAGTTGTGGCAGTCAATTATCAATTCAACCTTTTTCTCGCACTCCAAGTAAGTCTTCGGATCACTCCCTCTTTTGAATGGTGGAATGGACATTTTTATGTTTCCCATATTTCTATCTACCTTATCTCCAACCAAGTTTCTACCCATTCATTCATGCCTAGCTCCTCTATTTACCATCCTACCCATTTTAGCCTCGATTACAACCTCCTCATCCATATCACTCTTATAATCATATTCTTCACACACCTCCATCCTAGGCTCCCGCCTACCCCATCTCCGTATATTTGGAACTCCCCTACGCAAGTTGGTAAGCTCCGTGTCTTGTATATCCAATCTATCCTGCACATCTTCAAATAACCGTTCAAACCTACATCTTATCTCATCCGACATGTTGATTTGGTCGTTGTTTTGGCCTGGTGTTGATCCATCTCTGTCAAAAATCCTAAATCTAAAATTTATTTCTACCTCACAAATGTTCGCTCGTGTATCACTCAATTCAGCTTTTTTTCTTTTATTGATCTCACCACTCAACCTTTTTCCACTCAATACTTTCGCATAAGTGCTTCAATGGACAAATTCGAACTCAACCAGGAATTATTTTCGTAGAATTCAAACCGGGGTTTTGAGTGAGATTTTTTTGGAAATTTTGAAAACTCAAGAAAGAAAATAAATTGAAATGGATGATTGGAATTGAATTTGAATTCAAGAAAGTGGTTCTTGAATTTGACACAATAGATAACACAATTGGCCAGCAATTTTTGAGATAAATAATAACAAATATATTTTATTTTTTTTTGGAATGTCTCTTCACAAAATTTTCTGAATTTTCGAATTTTTTTTTGACTTGGAATTCAACTGTGACACCAACAAAGAAACCAGAAGTTGATTTGCACACAAAATGAGCACAAAAATAACTTTTGAATTTTTTACGGAAAAATTACGGATCAAAAGACTTAAATAAAAGAACACGAAGATCGCAAAAAAAAAAAAAAGGAAAGAAATACTCAAACGAAAAAAAAGGAAAATGATATAATTTTGATTTTGGAGCTTAAGTTCTGATAACAATTGATGTGAACCCACGTAGCAAAGAACTACGAAACCCACGATTAGATTGAAATCAAACCCAAGAAAGTCAAAGTAGTCAAAGTTTTGGATTTGATTAAAAAATAACGAATCAAAATAACCAACAATATGCAAACGATATGTTGATCATTTTGATTAAATATTTGATAATCTCACCCGATTGATTTGAACGCCACAAGAAGAATTTTTATAAGTTCGTAATTTATTCAACGAAGAACAAGAATTCGAAATCAAATTTGCCTATCAATAAATCTCAATAATAATGTTGTGTCTTACAATGAAAGGAATTAGTCCTATTTATAGGGAACCCACAAAACCTAGCTAAAAACGGAAGTAAGCCCAAAAAATAGCAAAATATATTACAAAATAGAGTTTTAACTTAAATAGAAGATTATGTGAAATTAGGAAAAATTCGCGACCAGAATGAACTATGCAATCACATAGATTAGCTGAAACTCCCATTTGGAATTTCGATAAAGGGGCACGCGGNAAATAGGAAGCTTTGTGCAGCATGTAGCTAATTGAAAAAGTTGATGCTTTGCTAATGTTTTACGTCATATGCGTGTTCTATTAATTTGTGTTGGAATAAGATCACATGTTTTGTTAAACTACTCATACAATCTTCCAATTTATCTTTTCATTATTTTGCATATTTGGCTACAAAGGCAGTGATCATACTTTCTCATTTTGTTGAGAGTGGTTGAAGTGATCTTCAACTATTGCTTTGCATTTCCTTAGCATTATGATCTATTAGATAATATTTTTACTATTTTATTTTCCAATAAACTTTCTTCCTTGCTCAATGGGTACATATAAATATTTTGGTCCATAGCACAAATATGAATTGTCAAACATTTGCAAGCTTAGAAAATTAGTACCATCCCCATTAATTTCTTCCTTGGGAAAAAATTTGGCAAGCAAAAACTTTTCAATTGAACTAGAATATTATCCTTATTCAATTTTACTAATTCTTACGTCAATTTCTATAAGATTTAGGCGAAACTTGCTGAATCCATTAATATTCGATACGCTAACTTTACCTTTAAAAAAATTACAGTCAGTGCATTACACGGGCAAAAAGCTAGTATTAATGAGAAAATGAAACAAAAACTAATGTGCTATTATCAGGTTAAATTCACCAATGAGCACTCGATTCACATTTAGTGTCGTCATAGCCATCGAATTTGATTTTATTTCACCATGATCACTCAATTTCTTTTCACTATTTTCACTAATTTTAAAAGGGGTAAAACGGTAACTTTGTATTATATATATAATTTAAAGTTATCGTTTTATCCATTCTAAAATTAATGAAAATGATGAAAATAAGTTGAATGATCATAGTGATATGGAATTGAGTGACCATGATGATACGTTATATGAAAATCAAATGATTATGGTGAAATAAAATCAAATTGACTGACCATGGTGATACTAAGTATAAAGTTAGGTTGTCACGGTGAAACAAAATCAAATTGAATGTTTATAGTGACACCAAGTATTAAGATAAATGGTCATTGATAGATTTAACCCCATTACCTCCATAACCCAATAATACTGACGTGTCATCCACATAATCACTGACTTCAAAATGATTGCTATCATTGTGATTATTGGGCAAATTTTCCTTTATTTTACAACGCTCCTTTGGAAACTGCAATATTTTGATGAAAGCACAGGGGGTGTTTGATATAGCCTTTGATCAAATTCTGCGATTCAATTTCTCAGTAATCGTACATGAATTAACGAGTCTTTGATGTTTAGTTTTTTGACATTTGTTGCGATATTCTTTTAGAATCAATAAAATTTCAATTGCATATTCGTTAATCGTTTTGTACTACTATCTGCATCAGCTGGTATAGAAGACCAATCTACTCTTAGAGAAAGATGCCTCCAAGACGTTGATCAACTGCACACGATGCTTTGGCAGACGAACAACCCCGTAAGGATGAGATTGCTTAAGTTCACTATATGTGAGCAACGATTAACTTAGAAGTAATAGAGATAGCTATAGAAAGAGGCAAGCCCGAGATGGATTATATATAATAAAGATGGAAGTCACTTTGATTGATTGATTGATTGATTGCTTGTGATAACTTATGTTCTTTATAGCGGCGAAGTTCCTCAATCCATATGCAACCACCGATGCCAATTTTAGGCCTCAACAAGTCTAGCAAACTTGAGAAGATAGGGTTTGTTTCCTTAGCTGTTCTTCCCGTTGAAATTTTGGCATCTCAATACATTAGATCTTGTTAGAAAATAGTAAATAATGTGAGGTGTCAAAATTTTAATAGGCAACGGATAGCATATCCGAACTCGATCTAATACTCGGTGGGTTTGTGAACTAAATTTGGAGATGCCATAGGATTTTATTTTACAAATTCATCAAGGTGTATAACACAAATGAACTGGCCTGTTTTTGTGAGGTGGATCCCTATATTAATTATAGACCAACCGTGGCTAAAAGTTGGTGAAATACAAGAATCTATGATTGTATCACCAAAAAGGGTGGTCATTTATTGAACTCCATATATCAAAATTGATTTGGAGAAAACAATTAATTCTAGTTCTTTCAGAAAATTTATGTATCAAAAATTGTATTAATAAAACGTCTTTATCTTACTCGTATGCTACCGAGCATATTTCGTCTTCATAAAACATAATGAAAAGTACGATGATTTCACAATTTGAAAGCAATCCTAAGCAGTCTACTTCACTTGAAAATTGGCACAAAAACTTAGTTTCTTGATTGATATTTTGACTGAAATTTTAACATTGTGGATATAAAATTTCATATTTAATAAATTGATATAAATTATTACTATAAGAAAAAGTTTAATTGACCAAACAAATCAATTTATACGATCAACATGAAGCATGTGGAGTCGTAATGAATTCAAATATAATAGTTATACCATACACGTCTCATCAACTAGTCCCACTTATTTCAAGATTGCTGGTAAAGAAATAATTATTATTAACTCACCGCCAAAACACTCCCCAATTCTCTGTCATTCAAATATTCTTGTACGTGCTGCATCTACCACAAAACACCCCTTCTTAACTCACCGTCAAAACACTCCCCATTGCCTTAACTATAAGAACCCTTATCTCCCCATACTTGTCCATCACAACATTTTATGTTTGGAAAAATGGGTTTCAATGCTCGTTGTGGAGTACTCTCTTTCCTTTTCGTGCTCAGCATTTTGCTCTCTATGGCGGGATATGCTTATGCAGGCCGCGATATCCCAAAAGACTCGAAAGTTGAAGATAAAAAGCAGCCTCAATGGTTAGGCTATGATGGCACGGTGCTGGTTCCAGGTTTAGGCCGCTACATGGTCCCCAAGAAGGGCACCATTGTCAATCCATTTACCTACAATCCCATCACTGGCACAAATGGAGGAAATGGTTTTTCTATCCCCAGTTTTGGTGGTTCGACCGGTGGAGCTGGTGGCAGCAATATTCCTGGTGGCGATGACACATTTGTGCCTAACCCCGGGGTAGAGGTGCCGAATCCAGTTGGTGGCAGCATTCCTACACCATCTGGCCCTTGACTTTGTTCGAATTCCACGATTTTCAAAAAAAATAAACATGGTGCTTCCTTTCTATCCTTGTGATGGAAATTCTACCGCAATGTTATTGTTACTACCTTTAATTCTGGAATTGTTTAATTTGATTACACATTAAGAGCTTCCTTGATATGTTTGTAACTTGTTTAATTGTTTATCAATAAATTACTTATTGATAATTCTATTAAAAGATCATTGTCTATCATCTATTGGAATTTTCGGAATATTCTTGGGTGTGAATTGGAAAATTCTTCAGTTGGTGCGATGACTAATTGTGACTCTTCAATTGCAAATGATACATATCAAAGAGATGTTTCGGAATGGGGTGTGACCTTTTGATAAGGTTCAATCTGTTGACCATAAAAATGCGCCAACAGATACCGGGCCCACTCATATTTTGGCAAGCTAATTCCGCTATGTGTTGACAGAGTCGAAGATGTTGAGTTAAAATGTGGGAGAAGCTTTTGACACGAGACAAATATGTTAAGGATCCGGTAAATAAATGAACGAAAAGATACGATAATGAACGATTAAATAGGAAACTAAATACAGACATTGCACAACATTCTTCTTCAGAATTACATTATCGAAAAGAGAGACTGTATTTGTGTTCTAGATCTCTTTTTTTTTTTTTTCCAACCCCTACTATGACACTAAGAGGGTTTATTTAGAGTATTACGTGTACAATTAGATGGGGGACACGTGGCCTAATCTCCTTGACTAAAACATCATCTCATAGACATCATTTCAAACTGTTTTAGCTTTAGGGCACCTTAAATACTTCTGAAGAGGGCAGCCAACCCAAGACCTGTGTTGACATGACTAACTTTTCCATTCATTGCAGCTGTCTAATCAATCATTCCAACCAGATCTTTGGTACTTTATGATCTTCAATTGTAGGTCATCATTTGTTACGGTTGAACTTTGGATTCTACGTTAGTGAGCCTCGATATGAGGTACGGGCTTCAGTTTGAACAAGTAATGCTTCAGCGTTGGAAATCTATCAATTTGTTCAGTGTTTTCGCCTTTCCTTGAGCTTCGACATTGAGGTGCTTTAGTAATAGGTACTTCGATAACGGTGGGCCTTGGAAGCATGTTGGGCTTCAGCAATGGTGCCTCAAAAGCACGTTGGGCTTCAACAACAGTGTCTTGGCCAAATGGGTTTCGGTCTTTTCTTTACCTTTTAGGCCATTGGGCCTTGGCTAGTGTGGGTGCAACAATAATCCCCAAATCCAATTATAGATATTTATGTCATAGGTGGAGTTTAATGTTGAACCTGATTCGCGTATGCAGCAGGGAAGTGAATGGAACATCCGTTGACTCGAAGAGGGGACTATGCATTTCTTTTGAGCTGAAGCTCTGAAGTGCTGAACTGCCGATGCTTCTTCCTATTGTGGCTAAACTTTATGCAATGAAGTGTTAAGTTGCCAGGCTAATTTGAGTGGTGGTTAATAACGTATGCTGCTGAGAAACATGCCAATAATATGATCATTTTGCATCTTTCCATGACAAGACAATTTTAGCGTAACAATTTCCAATACACGTCCCGTCGTTACTAATTAAATGAGCAATGATGATTATTGTACCGTTTTTCAAAGCTGATGCGTCGAAGCTCGTGTGTGAAAAACACGCGTTAATCTGAGCGTTTAATAAGAAAATTGTTTGAATTCAATGCCTCATATTCAATCACAAATAGACGCTTCAGATGAAGCAAGCATTGATTCAACGATTGAGCATCGTCATTCTCCCCTATAAAGGGTAAAATCCTTCTTATACGCCAATTTCCACTTTTTGCAAAACCTTTGAATCTTTTTTGATATTCTCAATATTTTTCAATCATTCGCTCCTCCTCCGGTGACGTCTCCTCTAGAGTTTCTTCAATTTAGGTAATTTCCTCGAACTTTTAATATTTCCTTGTTTTCTTTGTTCAACATGTTATCTTTTGTCTCCGGTCTTATATGTTGGCTCCTACCCAACTATTGCCTAATGGGTAGAGCCAATTGGTGGGGGCATATTTCCTATTGAAGGAAACTTCCATGGGTGAGGACTTGCCCTTCTATGTTTACCAGACCCTCTTCATGCCTAGGATACTGGGAAATGGAGGGTCCAATGGTTGGTATTATATGATACCATAGGGAGCTCATTATCCCTTCGTAGAAGGTCTATCTACTTCCATCAAAGGATAGAATGAGTCCTGGTTATGGGTAAAGGGGAAATGATAAATGGTCGAAGAAGACAAAGTCCCAGCTTGCGACCCAAGACTTTGAAGCTTATGAGTACTTCATTTTTAGCCTTATTCACCTTTCAGTAGGTCTACATTCTGATGTCTTTTATTTGTCTTGTTGTAAAATTTAGGATTCCATTTTGCTATCCCAAGTAGAGTGGGATGTAATTGAGGACATTTATAGACATCCTCTGAGGTCGTGCCACTTTGACCATTTGATTGATAGAAACAAGTTCTTCCTTGACTTTGGACTAATGGCCTCAAAGAGTAAAAACTGAAATTCTTGAGTTAGCAAGTTGCCTTATTTTGTGCATGCTTTAACTATTGATTTCTAACAAGCAGATGATTTTGGGAAGAAAAAGTATCCCACCCCATACATAGCCTCAATTTTGACGACCACTTCCATTGTGAGGTCCAGGGCGTTGAAGCCTTCTTCTGGTGGTGGCAAGTACTGAAGGGGTAAACTAGAGTGCCGCAGCAAGGAGCACGCTGAGAGAAATAATGAGAAAATGGCCCAGGGTGATAAGGGTAAAGGCAAAGTTGAAGAGGCCCACAAGATGAGAAAGTTGACCCATGGGAGTGATCCCTCTCCTGGGAAGTTCGGGACTGCTGTTGTCCCAAGTGGCAAGTCTATTCTGCCTCCATTACTTTCGAAATTGTTGCAACATCTTTTGATTTTTCCAAGACCCTAAAGGTGAAAGCCAATGAAGAGGCTGCCAAAGAAATGGTGCGGACCTCAGAGGCTTCTAAAAAGAAGGTCTCTATTGTGAGAACTCTAGGGAAATTCGGGAGGTTTCAGGTGGGGTAAGATGAGGAGATTGTCCCAGCAGTGATGGATATGCTGCCTAAACACACCTGGGCTGCTACCACTAATTTTTACAAGTTTTAGACTGAGAGGTGGAGGGATTATGTCTCCACCTGCGATACGGTTGACCTCACGACCACATTTGTAAGCTAAAGTACCAGGGCGGGAGTTGCATTGGAGTGTCAAGAGGTCCTTAAGGACATTCAAAACCGCAACTAGGACTGCTGTGGAGAAGCTGGCCTTGGTGGAGGCGAAAGTAAAGAAGATAAATACAGAAGCGGTTGAGATGAGGGATTAGCGGATTGAAGATGCGGCCAAGTTAGGGTCTGACTTGGCAAGGATCGAGGCTCTGAAGAGGGAAATTCATGAGTCCTAGTACGAGGTGGCCACCTTGACAAAGAAGGTTGAAACCTCAAACAATCATCAGAAGCTGACATCTGAGGCCTTGGAAAAGGCTAACTTGACGGCAACATTTTCTTAGAAACCCAAATAAAATACTACATTGGGGGAGCCCGAACGTTCGAGGACTGGTGCTATGAAGGCATGAAAAGAAGCGGTCGAAGAATACATTGCCACTTTCACCTAACTGAGGAGTGTCATCATTTCAGCATGTATTGGAGACAATTTGCTTATACTGAAGTCATGGAGAGGGTGGGAGAGCTTTACCCAGAACTCAACGCTTCTAAACTTAGAGCGAAGTTCTTGGATGAGGTATCTCAATCTCCTACTGATGATGCAGTTGAGGTAGCCAAGAGGGTACTTTAGAAGAGGTGTTAGGCCAAGATGCTGCAACTGCAGAAGCACCAAGTGCAAAGGCATCAGAACCTCTGCTATCCCTAGCGTAGAATAGTGACTTCATTTTTCTTTTATTCAATGTAATAGCTGAGGCCCTCATTTTTGTACAAACTTTTTATTAATGTGAAGTAGTCAATGGCAACAATAGCAAAACTTGTGCTCTCTCTGCCTTTTGGTAAAGGGCCTATAAGGTCAATACTCCATTTGGCGAACGGCCAAGGGTTGGACACCACTGTTAGCTCATAGGAAGGCTGCCTCTGAATGGGAGAGAAGCGTTGGCATTTATCGCATTTTCTTACAAATTGAATAATGTCTTTCTTCAAAGTAGGCTAGTAATATCCTTATCGAAGCACTTTTTGTGCTAATGAAAGTCCTCCAACATGATTGCTGCACACTCCTTCATTTATCTCATGAAGGATGTAGGTAGCTTTTCCTTCCCCGACGCACTAGAGGAGGGGCATGGAGAATTATCTCTTATAGAGCACATCATCCTCAAATACAAAGTGGGCTGCTCTTTTCCTAAGTTTATAAGCCTTCTCCTTGTGAGTAGGGAGAACTTGATCTTCAAGAAAAGCCCTTATGGGTTGTATCCACGTAGACTCTCCTTCTATCCACATCATTTCCTTTACTTTAGAAGTGGATGGTTCTGATAGATGCTCGATCGACACTATTGTTAGTAGCTCAAAGTCTCTGCTATTATCCAAAGCGTCATCATGAGCGTTCTCAATGTGAGGAATCTGAGTTAATTCAAATTTTTCTAAAGTTGGGAGTAGGTCCATCACCAACTTGAGGTAGGCAGCCATGGCTTTGTCCCTTGCAATGAAATCACCATTAACCTGGCTAACTACTAGCTGAGAGTCCTTATTAATGAGCTACTTCATCACGTGCATTTCTTTAGCTAACTTTAGGCCGGCCAACACTGTCTTATACTTGACCGCATTATTGGTGGCTTTGAACCCAACCTTACCGCACAATTGAGCTTGTGTCCCTCAGAGATGATCAATACCACACTCGTACCTAAGCCCATTTCCCAGATGAACTGTCGAAATATAAACTCCAAGTGGAAGGCTCAGTGTGTTCCATTATTTCTTCCATCTCTGGACATTGGAAAATTCAACAACAAAATCGGTGAGGGCCTGACCTTTGAGTGGAAATGTTGAACTAGCTAAGCTAAGCTCAACATTCCATTTCAAAAATCTTCTCGAGGCGTCAGGTTTTTGGAGCACTTGCTTGAGTGGACAGTTAGTTAGCACATGTATAGTGTGAGCTTGAAAGTATGACCTTAATTTCCTGAAGGCTGTGATCAGTGCTAGAGCCAATTTCTGCATATCAGGATAGCGAGTTTTTATTACTAGTAGTGCTTTACTCACATAGTAAATAGGAAATTGGAGGGCCTATTCTTCTCATACGAAAACCGCGCTAATGGCTTCATTACAAACAACCAAATAGAGTTGTAGAATTTCTTCAGACTTGGGCTTTGAGAGGAGGGCAGGTCTGTCCTATGAGCTTCTTCAACCCCTAGAAGGCCTCTTCACATTCTTTCATCCATTGAAACCTTCTGTCCCCTTTCAACAATTTGAAAAAAGTGAGGCATTTATCAGTAGCCTTGGATACAAAATGGCTGAGAGCCACCATTCACCGAGTAAGACTTTGCACTTCCTCAAGCTTTTGTGGTGACCTCATTTCAATCAATGCCCAGAGAAGTAACCCCAAATGCACATTTAAGGGGTTCAAACTCATTATATACCTTCGGAGGGTTTGAAAGGTTTCATCCAAGTGCTTTACATGGCCATTTGCCTTCATACTTTTTACCAGCATGTCATCCACACAGACTTCTATAGTATTGTTGATAAAGTTGGTAAACATCTTGTTAACGAGCCTTTGGTAGGTAGCACCGGCATTGTTTAACCTAAAGAGCATCATCTTGTACCAATAGAGACTTCTATTATTGATGAATGAGGTATTTTCCTCATCTGCTAGGTGCATGGAAATTTGATTGTAACCTAAGTAGGAATCCATAAAGCTTAGAAGCTCATGTCTAGCGTTGGAGTCCACAAGTTGGTCAATTTTTAGGAGGAGAAAACTATCTTTTGGACAAGCCTAATTTAGATTAGAAAACTCAATGCACACCTTCCATTTACCATTATGTTTCTTTACTAGTATGGGGTTGGAGACCCATATGGGATAGATGGCCTCTCAGATAAATCCGTTCTGCATTAACTTCTACACTTTCTCTTTAAGGGTCTCATACCTTTTCGGGTTAAGGGCTCTCTTTTTTTGTTTGTGCGAGGTTGTCTTTGGATTAATTTTCAAGTGGTGGCAACTGACCTTCGGGTCAATGTCTATCATATCTTCGTGCCTCAAAGCAAAAAATCAAGGATTTTACATAAAAAATCCTTTAGTTTCTTCTTGGCCTCGGGTGGAAAGTTTTTTCCCACTTGTAATTTTTTGTTAGGATCTTGGGAGTCTACTGGGAAACTTTCCTCTCTTCTATCGATGTGGTCTAGGATTCAGACTCAATGATGCATGGATACAATTCATTGGGCATGTTTGGTCGTTCAGCACCATCTATCATCTCGACTTATTTCTGCCTAGGATTTTGTTCTTGAATGTCTACCATGTGGACGTCTACAAGCACCATGTTGACGTTCCTTGGTTCAGCCTTTCGTATAGAATTTAGGTACCATTCTTGGGCTCCACTTTGGTCATCCTTCACAGTGGCAATCCCCTACTCAGTGGAAAACTTCTTACATAGGTGGTGAATAGAGGTGACTGCCCATAAGTCTTTTAGAGTAGGCCTCCCTAGCACCCCGTGATAAGCTTATCTGCTATCCACTATCAGGAATTCCATGAAATTTAAAGTTGTTTGAGGTGGCTCTCCCATCTCTATGGAAAGGGTGATCTTCCCCTGTGGGATGATCCTATCCCCTGTAAAGCCATATAGGGGGGTTGTGATGGAGGTTACCTAGTGATCGACAATCATTTTGTCGAAGGTAGTCCCAAATAAGATATTGATGGAGTTGTCATTATCGATCAACATCCATTTTAACCTATTTCCTGCCATGACTACCCTTACCATAAGAGCATCACAGTGGGGATAGTGTATTCCCTCGGTATCTACCTAAGTAAAAGATATGGGGGGACAATGGTCTCTATTGTAAACTGTTACCCACAATGTAACTCGTCATCGGGTGACTGTGACCTCTTTTGCATAGTTCTTTCGAGAGTATCACGTATCACCTTCAACATAAGGTCCTCCAAAAATAATATCAATCTTGCGGATTGGAGCATCTCTTTCATTAATCGAAGGATTTCTACACGTCGTTGTCCCTTACTAGGTCATTTCCTATCATGGTTCTTTCTTCGTCATGGAAATGGCTCCCGACGGCAAGTTGCCTCTTTGTGCCTAGGCCTATGATCCTGCCTTAGTGGGGATGTATCTCTAGGGGACGGATATTTCTTTGGTCATTTTGCATGTTCATTTGTCTTTGATGTAGAGCAATTTCTTAGCAATCTGCCGTGTCATGACTTTAAGAATGATGGCAAGAGTAATACTAATGGGGTGTTTGGCCTATTTCTGGGTATCGGGCCCTACCCTTAGCCTCTTCCTCTTTGAGGGGCCCTTTGTCTAGATTCATTCTGCTGCGCATTGGTCTCGTGCTATACATCTTTGTAAGCAATGTGGGTACGATGTTTAGTGTGATCGTGGTAAGTGATTGTCCAATATTGGGGATAATTTCATTTCCATCCCGGTTGTACTGATGATCCATTAAGTAGGAGGTTGGCCCTTTCCCACATTGTCTCTATGGAGGTGGGAGACCCTTGTTGGCTCGATTTTTAGGGTCAATTAACTCTTCATTATTGATTTCTCACCTCATCATTTTGAGCAAAGGATCATAGCTGGTGGGGTCTTAGTTTTGTACATCCTTCAAGAATAGGGTATTCATGTTCAAACCGCCTCGCAATGCAAATAACGCTTCCCGATCTGTGACCTGAACATGGTATGTCATTTTATCAGTGAAGCAGGCTAAGAAGCTTTTCAATGTTCTCTAGACTACTGCCTCATATCCTGAAGGCGTTGAATGAGAGCTTCTCCCTATTTGCTTACGAAAAATCTCTTCAGGAATGTAGTCTTAAATTGCGATCAGCTCCGAATACTTCTTAGGGGTAGCCTACTGTACCAAATCTTAGCCGCTCCACTCATGTGTGTTTTATAACTATTCAGATATTTGGCCGAGTCACCTCTCCGTCGTACTTTTGTATTTTTGGTGGTACATAATGGCTTGAGACATGCCCATTCCTCAATTATTGTGAAAAAGGCAAGTTTTCATCGTCATCATCTAAGTTGCACGATCTTTGGGGTTCTGAATCCTCCTATCGACCTAATATCTTGGTGGGTGATATGATGGGCATGCTTGGTCTCTCACTTCCTCCATCCCACGCTACCTATTTCTAGGCGTTGTAACCTGGAGAGCATATTCTTACCTTTCCTCCAACTGTTGAGTTTCAGGAAGTGGTGACTGAGGCCTATTTCTAGGCTTAAGAGGTGGTTGGGATGACCTTGCCTAGGTCCTTCAAAGCCGATCCTGTCAATACACTTATGGACCTTTGGGGCATATAATCGAGTTCATATTCGGGGGAAAAAACATCCTCCATGTCTACTTGGGCTTCGGTGGGTCGACCGGAGGTGTAGTTTGATGAGACGTTCACTCCTGCTTCCCTTTCATTAGAGGATACTTCTCGATTTCACCTAGGAAATGTGACACTTTGACTTTGGACCTCATCCTCTTGAGGATAATATGGTGCATAAGGGAGAATAGAAAGACCTCTCCGACCTTGCATTTGTGTGAAAAGTTCCTGCATGGCCATGTTTTGGTGGGTGATGTTCCTCATGTTGGCAACCATGGTTGCTACCTGCCGGGTGAGTTGGTTAACTAACCTCATCCTCCCACGCTTATAATGGTGGTATGGTCGGCCCCGACAGTTGGGGTGGCCACTGGTGGTACCTCTTTAGTAAGATTTTCTCTTACCCTCCTAGGAGGGACTTCACGGTCTAAGCTCATCTCCTTTCAAAGATGTCGGTGTGTTAACTTTTAGGGCTTCCTCTTTTTTTTTTCAAGAACAAATTCTTTTCCAATGGGGATGCCCAACTCGTTCCTAGCAAGATTTTTCCACGGGGATGTTCGTGGTTTTTAGTAGGGTTTTCAACAAATGGGGCCAATCTATTGACCACAAAAAATGTCCCAACAGATACCAAGCCCACTTGTGTTTTGGCAAGCTAATTCTAACACATGTTGACAGATTACTAGTCAAAAATGTTGAGTAAAAATGTGGAAGAAGCTTTTGACACGAGACAAATATGTTAAAGATTCGATAATTAAAAGAATGAAAAGATACGATAATGATTGATTAAACAGGAAAATAAATAAACTTCGACATTGCACAGCGTTCTTCTTCGAAATTACAGTATCGAAAAGAGTAGTGTATTTGTGTTCTTGATCTCTCATTTTTTTCCAACCCCTTCTATGACACTAAGGGTTTATTTATAGTATTACATGTATAATGATGAGCGTTGGATGGGAGACACGTGGCATCATCTCCTTGATTAAAACATCATCTCATGGGCATCATTTCGGACTATTTTAGCTTTAGGGCACCTTAAATGCTTCCGAAGAGGGCAACCAACCCATGCCCTGTGTTGACATGACTTATCTTTCCATTCATTACAGTTGTCCAATCAATCATTTCAAGAAGATCTTTGGTACTTTAAGATCTTCAATTGTAGGTCATCATTTGTAATGGTTGAACTTCGGATTCTACGTTATTGAGCCTCAATTTGAGGTATGGGCTTCGAAGCTTTGGTTTGAACAAGTAATGCTTCAGTGTTGGAAATCTATCAATTTGTTCAATGCTTCCGCCTTTCCTTGAGCCTCGATATTGAGGTGCTTCGGTAATAGGTACTTTGGTAATGGTAGGCCTCGGAAGCATGTTGGACTTCCGCAATGGTGCCTCGGCTAAATGGGCTTTGGTCGTTTCTTTACCTTTTGGGCCATTGGGTCTTGGCCAGTGTGGACTCATCACAATCTACACTATTAAATATAAAATGATGCGATCTAATGATTGAATTTAATTTTTGCCAATTTGCGATCATTCGAAGAGACACATAAAAATTTATAAATATGGTCCTCCTAATTCTATTTTCTTTACTCCTAATCAATTTCATATAATTGATTTCTAATTTTTTCTTTCTCAAAATTCTGTCAAAATATTTTTATTTTGTTTTTGAGTTTCATGTTCCAAAAACCAATTTAACAATATTAGTTTATTGTTAATTTTATCGTAGCACAAGAATTAAAGCCTGAAATTATTTAAATTATTTTTTTTTTTCTAACAATAACCTTCAAGTTTTATTGGTAAACCCACACTTGTGGCGGAGGAAAACCGTGGTTACAATTAATTAAAAAAAGTGAAAGAAAGCAAATTACATTTATCTAAACGAATGCAACCAATTGTAGAAACAGGGAAACTAGAAATTGATTCTATGAAATCTGAATGACCTTGAATCCAAGATGCGCTAAAGATTCAGACACCTGGTTTACTTCTTGATAAATATGTGATATATCAATAGATATAACATGAACAAACTCTATAATATCCTCCGAACAGACCAAGGTATGGTAACATGATGATGAAACCAATAAACCACCACATTAGAATCAGTTTCTATAGCAATCCTCTCTATGCTAAGGACATAGCATATTTGGCGGTCTATCTTAAGAGCCCATACCTCCACTAAAGTGTTAGTACCAACCCCAAAAGAATGATAGAATCCAAAAATTACCTTCACCTGCCAATCCCGAAGCAATCCACTGTAACTAGCCGGGCCTGGATTTCCAGCACTAGCACAATCACTATTTAGTTTATAAAAACCATATTTTGGAGGGAACCATTTTACAAAAATGGAGCTTTGACTCGTATTGGCACCATAGGGATGTGTAGCACCTGTGAATAATAAAAAGAAAGACAATTTCTTTGGTTTTAGCATACCATTCAATTCGTGTAGCCAATGTTTTACTGTAGCACAAACTTTGTGTAAGTTTATAGCCTCATCCTTAAATCTTGCAAAATTTCTGGCCAATGAGAGTTCTAGGAAAGAAGTGGTAGGATTAGGAAATCTATAATGTTCCTGCATAGACCCAAAAACATTGCCAAGAAATATTATTAGGAATTCTAACTCCAAATAATTTTCCAAAATATTGCCATGCTTGAAAAGTAATAGAATTGGTTGCGAAAACATGATCTACGGTTTCTACATGACCTTGTGAACAATGGTGACACTTGGAGACAATAGGAACCCTACAATGTCAAACCACTTCATCCACTAGAACCACATTATGCCAAAGGCACCAACAAAAAATTGAAATTTTTCATGGCAAGGTAGAGTTCCAAATAATCTTTTAAGGTAGAGAAGAAGGTCTAGTATTTCTGAGAAGAGACCAAGATGAGCTAGTAGAAAATAAACCATTGCTGCAAGGGCACCAAATTAATTCATCTATACTGTTGTGAAGCAGGACTTGGGAAAGTTGAATTTCCTCCACTAAAGGCGAGCTACCTAAAGAAAAAAGCTTATCCAGGTTTCGTTTTTTATTTAAAACTACTTCATGAAGTCTTAAATTTTGGGTGTTGATTGTCCAACCAAAGTGAAGCCAAAGTACCCGATCTCTTCCAATTGTCATACCAAAATAGAGCACTACCATCGCGGATCAAACCATCTTCTATGTTCTAAGATGTGAAATATGTTTCCAAAAAGATGAATCATTAATACTTGCAGAAAAGTTGGCCATGTCTAGAGGATGACTGAGATACTTTTGTCGCATAAAATATGCCCAGAGTGAGTGACATGTAATTATTCGCCATGCCATTTTGCATCGAAGCGACTAAATCACATAAAAAAGACTACAAATTCCTAAACCTCATTCCTTATGTGGAAAACATACATTTTTTCAAGAAATCCAGTAGTGTTTAATATCCTTTTCTGATTCTCCCCAAAAAAAGTTGGCAAAAAGAGAATGAATCTCTTTAATGACTTTTATGAAAGGTGTGACCATAGAAAATAAATAGATAGGAATAGAGCTTAAGACTGACTTGATTAAAGCGAGCTTCCCACCCATGGATAGAAGCTTTGCTTTCCATCCCGCTAATTGTTTCCTGATTTTATCAAGCATGGGAGTGAACATGGAAATGGCTTTGTCATAATGTATAGGTGATTCGAGATTAGTAAAAGGGAGGGAATTTTCTTTGAAACCTGTTGTAGATGCAATGCTATATTTTCTAGAAGTTGCAACTTGTTTGTGGACTATAAAAGAACTCTTGGCCATAGTAATTAACTGCCCAGATATAGCTTCATAACGTTGAAGAAATCCCATTAAATTATTAACGATACGTCGAGTGCCATTAGTAAACACCAAGAAATCCTCTACATAAAGAAGATGCGATATAGGAGAGCATATAGAAGGAACCTGATAAGGAGCGGTTCTGCCCTCTACAATAAGCTTCGTTAGACCCCTACTGAGTGGCTCTTCACTGAGAATAAATAACAATTGTGATAATGGGTTGCCTTGTCTAAGTCAACTAGAGGGAGTGAAAAAAACCAGCTAATGCACCATTCATTTTAATTTAACACCATGGCGAAGTGATAGCATTCTTAATAAGAGATACCTAAGAATATACAAATCCAAATGCCCTCAACACTTTTATTAAGTAATCCCAAGAGACCCTATCAAAAACCTTTGCCATGTCCACTTTCATTATCACATTGGCACCTTGGGAATGCTTATTCAGATTATGAACTAACTCCTAAGCCAGTGCAACATTCTCAGATATCAGCTTACTAGTAACAAAGCCACCCTGATTTATAGAAATTAATTTAGGTTGAATCAAAATCAAATGGTTAGCGACCTATAATCCTGAAAAGTCTTGGGATCATCCGACTTAGGCACCAAAGAAATGATAGAAGCCCCCCAAGAGCGTCATTCAGTACTTTTCCTATAAAAAATTCTCGAACAACCACCACTACATCCTCAGCTATACCAGACCAGGCATGGATAAAAATAGTTAAAGTAAAGCCATCAGGTCCCGGAGCAAAATCTTGAACTATAACTTTAATTGCAGCAAAAACTTCCACATCAAAAACCTCCTGCAAAAGCACGTCATTATCAGCATCTATAACTACTCCTAGTATAAGAGATGTCATATCCATATATTCTATTGTAGTAGTAGCTTCGGCCTTAAGCTGGTTTTTTTAAAAAAATCAATAGCAGCTTCCTGCATTTCCTCTTGGTTAGTAAGAAAACCAACCTATGTAGTGATACTATTTAGCATAGCCTTTTGTCTTTTTTTCCTAGCAGAAGCATGAATGAAAGTTGTGTTCTTATTCCCACAAGACAACCACTTAGCTCGTGAATGTTGACGCATATAAATCTCCTCTTGTAGCAAAATTCTATCTAAATCTCCCTTAAAGCTATGAGATTAGCATCCATAGTTTGATCAATTTGTACGTTGTTCTCTAGTTTAAGAATATTATCACGAGTTTCATTGATTTTCTAAAAAAATATTCCCAAAGATAACTTTGTTCCAGAGTTTTAAATCAACCTTTAATCTCTCCAATTTATAAGAAACCCAAGCTATACCAAAGAGAGAGCAAGGTCTCATCCAAGATTTTGTAGCTATAGGAATAAAAGAAGAGTGCCAAATCTTTTAAAATCAAAAACTGGTAGGCCCCCTGGTATTTACTTCCTCTGTGCGAACAAGAAGAGGTGCATGATCGGAATGGTTACGCTCAAGATGTACAACCATAGAGTTTGGAAAAGTAGCCATCCAATCATGATTGACAAGATCCCTATCAAGTCATTCCCATAATAACAAGCCATTCATGTTACTGTTGGGTTTTGATACCCAATAAATCCTGGGCGATGATGTTAAATCAGTTTTATTGGTTTATACTTCATAGGCCTCGGCCGATGATGAAACAAATTATCGATACCACAATGAACGAACCATCCCGACACCCTAAGTAGGCCATTTGAAGTAGCATAATTCGGTTAGTGTTGCTCATGGCCAGACCAAATACCTTGGAAGGCTATTCGGTTGATAGCACGCTTACAACCTAAGTGGGTCATTTGAAGTAGCCTAATTTAGTTAGTGTTGCTAATAGCCCGGCCCATTACCTTGGAAGACTTTTCGGTTGATAGCCCACTTATTGTTCTACATATTGAGCCTTACTCTCCTAACCTAAAGCCCATACCATTGTCCCCTTATTTATGCCATTGCCCATTACTATTGGAAGTGTGTGAAAATGAGGGAATCCGTTTTTTGAGGAGTAGAGAGAGCCGTTTCCATTACTTTGTGTGTTTTGGCTTGGTGCCTTGTGGAATCCATTTCTTCCTTCTCCTTTAGCCTTGGTGGCTGTCCATTGAGGTCTCCTTCTTCTTCTCATCATTGCCCTTTGTGGGTGAAAACCGAGAGAGCAACCGATTGGAGAAAGGTGCAAGATTTGGTCATGAATGGTGGTGTCGTTTGATTGAACTGAGCCCGGATTAGAAGGTGTTTTGGAACCCAAATCTCAACA
>CAIGRB010137047.1:117873-164135 GCA_903798255.1 Fraxinus quadrangulata
TTTTCTACCACATGCTTATCAGGTAGTTCATCCCCTAACAACCTTATTTTGTTCACTACTTTCATTAATCTATCTGAGTAATCTTTAACAGATTTAGCCTCCTTCATCTTCAGTGTCTCATACTCCCTACTAAGATTGAAAACTTGCATTTGCCTTGACCTTGCATCTCTCCTAAACTCCTCAAGCAACCTGTCCCAAGCCTCCAATGCTATTTCACAAGTAATGATCCTGGTAAAGATTGCATCAGAGACGACTGATCGAATGCAAGACAAATATTTAAACTTTTTTGCAACCTCCTCACTATGTTGCTTCAGCTGAGCTATAGTTGGATTTTCTCTAAGTGGTGATTCTGCTCCAGATTTTTTGATTTCTCACAAATCATAGGTTTTCAGATAAGCCTTCATCTTTGTAGCCCAAAAATCGTAGTTTTCACCTGTAAACACTGAGGATAAAGGTGCTGAGAAACCGCCTGAAGCCATCTTCTTACAGGTATGATGAAAGGTTTAAATGATCTTACCAGATTGTACAAATCTTACCAGTTTTTGAAATTCTTACTGAGTTTGTGGTGCTTACCGATTTTGATTGAACTTACTGGATTTACACGAACTTACTGGATTTCATAGGTCTTACTAGATAGTGAATTTACTGGATTTGCACAATACTTACCGATTTTGACACAACTTACCGGATTTGCTTTGAACTTACCGGTTTTAATAGAGCTTACCGTATTTGCAAAACTTACCAATTTTTCCTTACCTGTTTGCTCTGTTTTTCAGCGATTTTCCAACATTTCTAAGATAAATTTTTCTGCTCTGATACCACTGAAGGATATTGAACAAACAAGAGGAGAAGAAAAAAACTAAATTTTCATAACAATACAGTGGTTTTACACGATTGCATATATAGCCATGATTTGATACAAAAATACTTTCAATCAACAACCATCCTACCTACTTCCACTAAGCCATACTTGACAATACTTTAACTTGTAGTAGGTTCAAACTAGCCTAACTTTACATCATTACATGAGTTAGACTTAAATCAAAAACACGTGACTTAATTGTAACCAATAACAATTGTTAAGTGAAAACAAAAAGTGTCACTTACACAGCTTCATTCAACAATGTAACGCATTTGAGTATATACCTATGAAGCATACTCATCGAAAAGAAAATTCAAACTCGATTGTTATTTCAATTAATCTAGTCTAGACGCTTAAGGAACAATTTGAAATATACACAGAGTTATACTCAATCGAATGTATATGTGTATTGAAGAAGTTTACAAATTTAGATTATAGTTCTAAAATTAGTCGGTGAATATTGTATCTTCAATTCTGTTCCAAGTGGATTACGGAGATGAAAGTCCTCGATCTTGCTACTCAACTAAAAATTTTAAGGCCAAAAAAGAACACTAGTGAGGCTTGTATCCTGTCTAAGCCTCCTTTCCTATCGGAGAGACGGGAGCTACAAAGAGAACATAAAGAGTACCTGTGTGGCCCACGTGAGTAAAGATGGCTAAAAGATGCACAAGAAAGAAAAGCAAATAATGGATAAAAAGAATGCCAAGCACATGGTGGGGTAGTGTATTAATTCCATGTGCCTATGCATGAAACATTAGGTGTTTAAAATTACAACTATTACGGTTTGGTGTAATGCTAAAAATATAGTTATTTTGCATTTAAAAATAAATCGTAGAAAATATTAAAAATCCAATTCATGCAAATTCTCTTAAATATATTCGAGATTAGACTTTGGTTTTTTGTTTTTTACTACATATTTATGTTGTGGGTTGAAGCTGGGTAAATTTCATTCACAGTTCACAAAAACTTTTAATGCAATTTCAATTAGATTGTTAAATTTTAATTGTTTCAATTCTGTCAATAAAACAACTTCAATTTAGTTTCAGATTTACTCTTATCTTATTTGTGTTAGGTTGTGTGATCATATAGTATAGTTTTACTGATGTAAAAAATAATAATATTCTTATATTAAATAAAATTATTATTTTATTATTATTATTAAGCATGCGAATTAAAGTGCATATGATCACTTGTGATGATATAAGTTGGATACTTACGTTGAGAAGTACAGTATGACACAATTTATATTTTGATCAATACCAATGTATAAGGGTTGGCACCTTGTACCGAAAGGTTGTAGTGTTGTCCGATTCACTATTCAATTTTGTGATTTGCCCTTATCATAGAAATAGTTAAAGGTCACACTAATACACTTGGAATGTATTGAACAGACCATGTGTCGAGTTTAATTTTGTAGCATGACCCTGCGGAGAATTAAATTCCACTTGACCACTGTGTATTTCATTTAAATCTCTCAACGGAGTTATGTATATCTTTTCATGATTTTAATGGTTCTTTAATTTATCAATGGGTGAGATTAATTTGATTGGTCAAATATCTCGATAAGTTGGGAACTTGAGAATGAAGGAAGTAGAGAACATGAATTCGTGTCGAGAACCGTCGCCCTAAAAAATGGGTAGAGTGACTACTTAATTATTTTCTGCTTAACGATTAAAATCTGAGCTCAGTGGTTATGATTATAACCATAGAATGTTTAGCCACGGCTAAATTTCGATTTCAAATTATGGAAGGCTCTCTAATGTAACCATAGAATGTTTGTATTGTTTTTTTCCTGTAAAATTATCTTCAATTTCAGTTAGGATAAAAATTCATACTCTGTAAACATGTTGCAAGAACAAATTGTTGTATTGCAAGAATTTCTAGTTTCTTTGAATGAATATTTGGTTTAATTTTCCCATTCTTTTATTTTATTATCCTTTTACGTTACAGTCTGCAAATACAGTAATTTTGGCCTTCACGGGATCATGGTGCATGGGATTGGTCTAGACACTTTAAAAGTTGTCAATTATCAAATATGTCGATAAGTTGGGAACTTGAGAATGAGTGAAGTAGAGAACCCTAAAAATTTGGGTAGAGTGACTACTTAATTATTTTTGGTTAAAATTTGAGATCAGTGTTTAGCGACAACTAAATTTCGACGTTTGTGATTTGCTCATAGGACCGTTGAGGAAAATAGTACTTAAGTTAGTGAGAATTATTAGAGGGGCAAAATGGTTATTTATGCTCGTGCCTAATTATCGAATCTCGGGCGGGGATAAAATACATATATGACAGGTCAGAGGAAAGTGTTACAGATTTATTGATTTTTCTGATCTCATATATTCCGAGAGTTCAGCCTTTTGCCTTTAGTAGAAAAAGTAAAGACAAAAAATTAGATTGGGTGGTCTATGATCGACTAGATAGGATCTAATTATTGGAGCTTAGATAATATATGTCTGATCAGGTCCATGTAGTGCTCTATAAAGTAATTGAACTTAATTGTGGTAATTATAATAGTTTTGAACTTAATTATAATTACAATAAAGTTTTGTACTTACTTGTAATAACTATAAAAGTTGTAAACTTAATTATAATTGAAATTGAAGTTCTAGGACTACACATGTAATGAAATGTAAACTAATTGTATTTGAACTTTAATTAAAACTCATATTTGAATTTTAATGAAGACTCCTATTTGATATTGAAATTATTAGTCTACATGGATTGGAACATCTTTTATCTCTATAAATAGAAATTAAATAAACATCAAAATCCTATAAGAATCATAATACATAATTCAATAGTGTTCAAATTTGGGGAGAGAGAAAAAGTGAGAAAAATAATAATTTATATTATCCAATCCAAGAATTTATTTCTTGATTTAATTAATATGAGGTGTCCACCCACCAGTGTAGTCTTGACTTTGGAGAATACCATAGAAGACTTGGAGGTTTGAAGCATCAAGTTCTTGCAATTAAAAAATTAGAAGCTCATGATCCAAAAAACTAAAAGTTCGTGATTCAGATCCAGTTCTAGAATTGATCATCGAATTTAGGTAAAAATTTGAATCCCTAATTCTTGTATAACATACACGTGAACATCTAGACGATCTTGTTTATTGAATTAAAGATTTTTTTTTATTTCTGGATAATTTCGCTTCCACATTCCAACAAATACTACTCCAAAGATATGCAGTATTAACAAGGAAAATGGAAAATGGGAACCAATCGATTTTTTGATAGCAACAAAATCAGAGTAAAACAGATGATTAACACATTAAATGTATAAAATATCGATCACTTACTACAGTCTGGCTTTTGTTGAGAATCTTTTCACATAACCCAGTATAATTTCGTGGCTTCCACCCCTGGTCTCCTTGATACTAAAACCAGATGAATATGTTATCAAAAGTTTAAAAAGTGAATTGAAGGTCAAGAATCAAATGATAAAGAAATTTGTTTCCTTTGAACTATGTATTAGTCTAAATTTAAGATGGTCAATCAAGACTGATGCCAACAGATTGAAATACATGCTATATATGTTCAGAATCAAGTCCAAACCTGAGAAATCATTCCAATCACGACAAGTCGTCCATATTTTGCCAAAGCATTCAAGCATAGATCAAACATTTCACCACCAACAGACTCGTAGACAATATCAACACCTTCAGGGAACTCAGCTTTTAGTACCTGGATACACAAATAGACATCCATTGTTCCCTACCTTTCCCGAAATAAAAGGCCATCCATTTGCATCAAGTACATCAAGAAAATCTCCATATAAATAACCTTGGAGTTTCCCTTTTTGATCATGGAAGTTTTTTCTCTTCTGATTCATATTTAAGTTTTAAGGCTTTCCTCTCATGAAGGACCCTTAATCCATTTTTAGTTTCCAAGTGTGAACCTCGTGCTTTGATTTTATAATGCCTGGTAGGTTAGTATGTACTTGTTTTATGTTACCATATCTATTAAGTTTCAACAGTGATCCCCTTCATAATGGCTCTTTTACGCATGTCACTTTTATCTTAGTTAAATTTCATGTTTAAGTAATGCACCTATTCTTGATTTCTCTATAATTCAAGGCCATAGGTGATTAAGAAATAACAACAAACCTTTAGGTAACTGTTCATTTAATAGTTGTGCCTAACACAGCACAACGTAATTAATCTACCAATCCTAATATTCTCTATTTAAGACCAACTATAGACTTGTTAACAATTGACTCCCTTCATCTTCCTTTACAAAAGAAAAGAAGTTGACCTAGCATGCACAAATGTAATGTTAGGTGACATATATATTGAGACCTTGTTCTACTCTGGAACAGAACGGAAAACCATGTCAATTTTTATGGCCACATGGCAGTCAGACAATATTATTATTGCAAAATATTCTGGAATCTGGGGAACTTGATTTTCATATTTTTGTGTGCAAAAGAAATAAAATACACATCAACTTGTGTCATATTGTAAGGGGGAGAGAGAGAGAGAAAGAGAGAGACTGAAGGTCGAAACTTCAAAATTCTGACGCACTTTATATCTAATCAACCAATGGTCTAACTCACAATAGGGTAAGGTTCCATCCAGCACAAAAGAAAATGGAAAGGAAAAGAAAGAAAAGATGAATCTGTATGAGAGTTAAGGACCTAAGGTTTACAGAGAATGCTTCTCCACTATCCAAGGAATCTTTTTATATTATTGGAGTTCTATTTCTGAGTCACAGCATTGAAAATATCTTCCCGCAGCTGTGTTTTTTCAACCAAGCTTCTTTACCAGGAGAACGGCCATATATTCTGATAATTTCAAAAGGAAAATTTAATAGGACGAACCTTAATTGAGAAGTGGTCCCCCAATAGTGGCATGATGATTATGTATATCCAACATATCACGACTTCTAAAAAGGTAGGACGAGAAAGCAAGCAAGAGATTATTCCTAACACAAACATGAGAGCTTGGCTTGTGCAGGTTTAATCAAAAGGAATGGACAAGATCATAATAAAACAATTGTATGTGAACCCAAAGCAAAACTCAAGTTTTGATGTGCTAGAGTGCATTATGTTTCTTCACCTTTCACATCCTCACTCTCTGGCCACCACATATGCAAGTACAAAGTAAGAAATGAAACAACAAAATTCTCCAAGATACGTACAGTTTTGATATTTTCTTCTTTATAGTCAATAACTCGATCAACTCCTAAATCTTTCAAAAGCTTGGCCTTTTCTTTGCCCCCACAAGTTGCAACAACCTTATTTCCAGCTAGTTTAGCAAGCTGCATCAAGTAATAGTTGTTATAAGCAGTAAAATGACTAGAAAGGAATGTAATTTCTCGTTGGTACAATTTAAGAGATGTAACACTATCATGGTGATGCAAAAGACTATAAGTGGACCAACATGGAATAAGAAATCTAGAAGAAAGAATCTTATTCAACTCAACTGCCCAAAACCACAGTGCGTGAACAAAACAGCAGAGGAATATATGGATAATGGACATCGGAGCAGTGGTGGCAAGGATGCTCTGCTGCAATCTAGCATCAAGAGCTCACAACATGTGAAGGCCACTCCCCAGGGTAAAGTTGTATATGTTTAAACTATCCAGACCAAGTAGAAGGAACCTCATGGATGGATGTTTCCCTCAAATAGAGGGGGTGATCAATAAAAGTGAAGGCCAAAAGAATTTGTTATTGCTTCTTTAAAAAACAGATAAATAGATTAGGCATTACAATGCACTTGTGCAATTTTTTCCAAGTATTATTGGCATATGTTAAAGTTGACAATATACATGTAGGAAATTATTAGATGGATATTCATGTCATCATTACTACTATACCTGCACAGCAAACTGCCCGGTGCCCCCTGCAGCAGCAGTGACAAGAACTACTTTTCCTGATTCCATCTGTGCCACCTACAAAGTAGGAAAATGGGGAACTGCTTAGCAATATAAATAGTCCAATTGAAGTATGTCATCCAAATAATACAACACATAACCAAAAGAATTGTTTTCTACTAACTGCATAGACAAATAAACCCCTGTTTGGTTTAGCAAAAAATCATATTTTAGTAGATTTTAATAAAAGTTGGTGAAATGTGTGGTTAAAGTAGATAAAAGTTGCGGTCCCATGATATGAGTGGCTGAAAATGAATTTATGAAAAAATGAGTTTTAGAAAATAGGGGACAAATAGAGGCTAAATTAGTTATGCTGACAATACAACACCCAGAATAGCATGAAAAATATTGACCAAGTATGAGGAGAATAAAAAAGAAAGAAAGAACAAAATAATGCATCTCAAACACGAGTGACGAAAAACCTTTTCTAAAGCAATGGAAGCTGTCAATCCCGATGTGAGCATGGCAACAACTTCCGGATCTGGTCTTGCCACAGGAAGGATGTGTTTTGAAGGTACCTAAATTACATGTTTATGCATATTATCACCTCAAGAAATATGAAAATATAAAAAATAAAGAACAAAACCGACCAATCTCAAAGTCAAAGAATTATAAATGTTTTACCGTGGTGAATTCAGCGTAACTTCCAAAAGTCATTATTGCAGCCGGGGTGCCAGGCTTTAAGTTTTTAACAGAATCGCCTACAGCAGCAATTATTCCCACTCCCTGAATTATAAGACGAGATTACATTTGTGAACCCTCACAAGAATCGTTTGATATTGGATAAATCAAAATGTACCAGACAACAAAAATATAATGAACTAATATGAATAGAAAGATCACTGATAAGGCAAATAGAACAAGCATTAAAAGTGACCTTATTCCATCATGAACTACTACTTTCTGTCAATGGACCAATATGTTGGAACTCTGAAAAACTGACGCATCCATAACCAATAAAATGATAGAGTCGTGAATTAAATGAGTGTAACAAAGTCCCAAGAAAAAATTGAAACCAAAAACAGACAACTCAAAGACATTTAAATCTAATACAAATGTACATGTGTCTTATGAAGATTGCATACATTGTACCTCGTAAAACTTAATAAATATTTAAAATAAAAAATAACATACTAACTTCTTAGTCTAATGATAACCAACGTGTAAGATGTTAGTGATAAGTTTGATTGAGTGCGATGCACATACAAAGTCATGCAATAATCTTCGGACAAAAGATAGATCACAAATTTTGAGATAAAAAGTTAAGATATTTAAGTGATGTTCAAAAGAGTTTTATGGAAGATCATATGACTAAACAATTTTTAACCACACGCAAAAGTTAGATTCAAGGAGATAACGAGTCTGAAGGAAGATACAGGAGCATCATATGTCTCATGCCATGAATCATACTACTGAAGTGGAAGGTATGAGAGATACATGTGAGGAGGATGTATCACTCGTATGAAGTGGAATGGCTAAAATGTTATGTGTATGATGCAGAAAAAACATAAGGGACATACATACGATGAAGTTGTATCATATGTGCAACGTAGAAAAAAACAAAGGTCATAAGTCCGGAAGTTGGTTTGCATTCACCAAGTGTGATATGTTTAAGAGACCAAACGTACGGCTTTGTATAATACACTTGATGTGAATTTTGAAAAGGTCATATGAATGATAATTTGGATCATATATCTGAAGAGGAAAAACCGAAAGACCAGACATATAATGGTTGTATAGGGAGTTTCAAATGTCCATTCTTGATGATTCAGACATTTATTGAAGTATTTGAATACTTCATATGTTCAGGGATATTACAGAATCACAGGTCCAGATCAAACTATTGGAGGAATCAGACGACAAACAAATTTTCCTTAGAAGTCCAACGGACATTGTGCAACAAACTACACATGTAATTAAATGTAAATTAATTGGATTTGGACTTTAATTAAAACTCCTACTTGGATTTTAATTAAGACTCCTATTTGATATTAAAATTATTATTCTACATAGATTAAAACATCTTTATCTCTATACATAAAGATTAGATGGACATAAAAATCCGACAATAATTATAATACATGATTCCATAGTGTTCAAATTTAGTGAAAGAGAAAAAGTGAGAAAAATCATAATTCTTATTGTCCAATCCAAGAATTAGTTTCTTGATTTAATTAAAAGAATGTGCCCACCCACCGGTGTAATCTTGACTTTGGAGAATACTATAGAAAACATGGAGGTTTGAAACATGTAGTTCTTGCAATTAATAGTTGAAAGCTCATGATCCAAACAACTGAAATTTTATGATTCAGATCCAGTTCTAGAATTGATCATCAAATTTAGATAAAAATTTGAATCCATAATACTTGGTATAACATGCACGTGAATAACTAGACGATCTTGTTTATTTAATTAAAGAAGTTTTTTAATTTAAGTATAATTCCCCTTTCGCATTCCAACAACTGGTATCAAAGCGATCTATATCGTTCACGTATTTGTTATTTATAAATAGATTGTATGTTCTAGTCGTGCGATGTCTAGGAATATGATGATTGAATTATTGAATTATTTTGAACTATGATCCCACTATTTGTAACCAATCCTTGATGTAATTCGTTATTTCGAGTATGTTACAAGATAGGTGGATTACAACTTCATCATTTTGATTTAATTTTTTATTCAATTAGATTCAAAATTGTGAGCCTACGAGACATATGAATTATATCATTCTTGTAATTGTTGAATCCTGAAAAAGTGATTGAAGATTGAAGACCTAGATGACATGATGAGGAATATCAAGAAATTACTGTATATATATATATATATATATTCTGCCTGTGTGTGTGTGGGGCAGACATATTCTACCTGTGTGGCATAACTCTGCTTGTGAAGGCAGATTGCCTATGCGGTAGAATTCTGGCTGCATGGCAGGTTCTGCCTGGGATTGCCTGTGTGGTAGTAGTTGAATTCAGGTAGACTTTTTGGCAAATCAAGTTGGATCTGGTTAAGTTGAATTCAAAACTAATTAATTTTTTTCAGGCACGGTAGTGGAGTCCTATTGTTGTTTAGATTGCTACTATTGGATTCTTCTATTGTTTTTACTGAAGATTTAGATTAAATATTGGACTTTGGTCCAATTAGTTTTTTTTTTAATTTAATTCTTGATTCGTTTTTAGGTCACAAATAATTGTTAATTTATTGCTTATGAATGCTTTAAATTATTATTTGAAATATTATCGTTCTAGACATCATGACATATGGATTTATTTGTGACATCGCTCGTGATACTAAGAATATCATGCATATCATTAAACACCGATTTTTCCTTAATTACTTTAACTTAGATTAATTTTTTTGGGTGAAAAAATCGTAATACTTGAGCTGTATGTTAATAGATTAATGTGAACAATGGTAATTATTCAAAATTAAAATCTATTACTTTAAAAATATTGAATGGAAGAGGGTTTTATTTAAATAAAAATCCATTGTCTCCTTTGGTCAATCATATGTTGATTGATTGGATTTTTTTTATGTTAACATCCTCTAGATAGAATATAAGTTGTGATTATCCTATAGATGAGGAAATTATTTTCAAGTATTTAGAGATTAAGACAAAGGTTATACACTCAAATCTGAATTATCTACGAACTACCTTTAGAGACTCTTGTTTATAATTTTAGTGACAATAAAACGATACTAGGCTTAATATAGACATTTGTTGTCAAATATAGTTTGTCTAGTGGGAGGGTTTCAGCTTGATCAGTGGATACAGTGACGTTTCCTATAGAGAGGCATGTTGGATCACAAGGATCGAGTTATCATCGCATTATTGTAGTTAGATGGATCTACATATGCATTCATACATCATATGCTAAATTATCATTCGCTGCTCAATTTTAATATGTAATAAACTATTATTTTTCAGTAAAATGTCTCCTAGCGCATTTTTCGTTATGTGGATTAGCAACGTAATTTGATATTTGTGCTTATTGCCGAAAAACTTGATTTTGTGCTCGAGGAGGAATGTCCTGAAAAATCAACTGAGACAACAGGCAAAGCCAAGAGAATTGCGTATGATAAGTGGATTGCAGCTGACAAGATGGGTCATTATTACATCTTGGCATCAATGTCAAATTTATTACAACAAAAGCTTGTAAGTGATCTCTTATGACTTATTAGAAATCTTGAAGGGCATGTCTGAACATGAAAGTAGGAGGGCTCGTTTTGAGGCATCCGTACCTTGCAGAACATCCACTTGAAACTCAAAGCGTCTTGAAGGATCATAGACTATGATTGCACACTTCAACGCGACGGAGAATCTGGGTGCAACTATTGATCAGGAAACTCTAGTTGATATGGTATTGAATTCTTTATCTGAAATGTTTTCACAGTTTACTATGGACTATCACTTGCACAAGATGGATATGTTATTGACTAAGTTGATGAATGAGTTGCAAAACATGGAAAGTGGTCTTAGGGTAAAGGCAATTATGCTCATGCGAAAATTGCTAGCTTCTCTACTTCCAAGTCAAAAGGTGGAGTTGGAAAGAAGAGGAAGAGATCTAGAAAGAAGCCAGGCAACAACAAAAAGCCCAAATCAGATGGAATGCCGAAAGCAAAGTGCTTCTACTGTGGTCGCAATGGACACCGAAAGAAAGACTGTCCTAATGCACTAGCTAAAAAAATAGCGTGCTAGTGAGTTTTTTAGTACTGAGTCATGTTTGGTGGTTGATTCTACAAATTCCTAGATTGTAGACTATGGAGCCTCTAATCATATATACATGTCTATGTAGGTGCTTCAGGAGAGCAAAAGACTCGATGAGGGCCAGTTTAAAATTGGCTAGAGATGGTCCACTTAACACACTTAAGATCGAACCATTGCCAGTTTGTGATTCTTGTTTCGAAGGTAAAATGACTGCCAAAGAAGTATTAGAAGTAGTTCATTCTGATGTGTGTGGACCACTTAATATACCTATGAGAGGAGTGTACGAGAATTTTATTTCTTTTACAGATGATTACTCTAGATTCAAATACTTCTACCTAATGGCTCGAAAGTCAGATTCTTTTGAAAACTCCAAAGAGTATCAGATTGAGGTGGAGAAACATTTAGGTAAGAGTATTAAGAACTTCGATCAGATCGAGGATGCGAATATCTCTCAGGAGAATTCAGAGACTACTTGATAGAAAATAGTATTGTTTCTCAACTGAGTGGGCCAGGTACACCCCAATAGAATAACGTTTCAGAAAGAAGAAATAGGACAATGTTAGACATGATTAGGCCAATGATGAGTTTCACAACTCTGCCTGTCTCATTTTGGGGATATACACCGGAAACAACAGCATATGTTCTTAACTTAGTTCCTTCTAAGTCTATTCCCAAGACTCCTCTGGATTTGTAGAATTGGCGCAAGTTCAGCTTATGTCACATTCGAATTTTGGGAATGTTCAGCTCATGTGCTGAAAAGGAAGGCAGAAAAATTGGAGTCTAGATCAGAGATATGCCTATTTGTGGAATACCCTAAAGGTACCAGGGATATTATTTTTATAGTCCTCTAGATAGGAAGGTCTTTGTTAGTACAAATGCAACCTTTTTGGAGGATAAGTATATTAATAAATGTCAGTCCAAGAGCAAGGTCGTGTTGGAAGAAATGAGTAGGGAGCAATTTCATCTCATTGATTCTTGAAATGCAACCTCATGACAAACAACCATTGGTGTCAAAAATACCTAAACAATGTGCTTTGAGTTGGAGAGACAAGTCATCATCTAATCCTATAGATCAAGTAAACGTTGAAGGTATTGATAAGGTAATGACATCACCTAATGGTGGTACCAACATTGATACAAACATTACAATTCCAAACGATGCCATAGTCCATGATCCACCGTTGCTTAGAAAACGTCAGAGGGACATCAAACCACCTTCTAGATACTTTTTAGTCGGAGAGTCAAATTAGGCGATCTCCACAAAACAAGTTGATGAGGAGGAAATAAATGATGTGGATGCAGATTTATGGCAACAAGCTATGAATATTGAAATCGAATCTATGCTTTCCAATTAGGTTTGGGAACTTGTAGATTCACTAGAAGGGATAAACCCATCGGATGCAAGTGGGTCTATAAGAGAAAGATAGGAGTAGACGGGAAAGTAGAAACTTTCAAAGCAAGGCCAGTGGCTAAAGGTTTTACCCAAGGAGAAGGCATCAATTACGAGGAGACCTTTGGAGATATGCTTAAGTCTATCCAAATTCTCTTATCCATTGTAGCTCATTTTGATTAAGAGATGTGACAAATGGATGTCAAGAAGTCATTTTTGAATGACCTTCTTGAGGAATGTATATATATGATACAACCAGATAGATTTATAGAACGTAGTCATGAAAACAAAGTCTGCAAGCTTCAAGATCTATTTATGGGTTGAAGCAGGCATCAAGATCTTGGAACACAAGATTTGACGAAGTGATTAAGACATATATTTTTGATACGAACCCTGTGTCTATAAGAAGATACATGATAAAATTGTAATTTCTCTGGTACTTTATGTAGATAATATTCTAATCATTGGAAACGATGTAGGAGCATTATCGTCTACTTCTCAGATTTGCCATGCAAGATTCCAAAAAGGGTAATCTTCCATTTAGATATGGAATCCAGCTCTAAGAGGATCAGTCCCCATGACTTGTTGAGAGCTACGATTGGATATGATCAATGGCTGGTATTGAATTCTGTGTTGGATATCTTATTTTTGCTTTCTCATATAAATAATGTTCGTTCTTCCAAGAGTTTCTTAATTCTTCCTTGCTTCTCTCTGACTTCATTTGATTCATTCTTCATCTTCCATCTTTGGCTTTAATCTTTCTGAGAAGACCCACAAATTCAAGTCTTTGTAAAAGGGTCTTGCTACAAAAAATCAAAGACCTGAATAAGTGTCTTTGATTACGTTTCTTTTGTACATAGATTAGGATTCGTGAATAGCTTGAGTTAGGGTTGTTATGGAAATGTGAATTTTCCTTCATTAAAATTAAGTAGGATTGTAAGGTACGCTACTAGTTTAATTAGGTTAGAAAATTAATTATCTAAATTAACTTAAATTACACTAGAGTTTCAGTCCTTACAGAAACGGAGGGAGGGAGGGAGAGAGGGAGAGAGAGAAGAAAAGGCAAAGATCCTAAAGATTGATTTTCAAGTTCAATTCTAGGTAAGAATCAACATGCAAGTGGGTTTTTGTAACACCCGTACCCATTGACCTAATTTTATTAGTTTGTCTGGGACCCGTTAGAAATAGATACAGTTAATATTTTAATTCGGCCAATCACATTAAAATCCATAAGATGAAATGATATCCCACACTTCCTTTTCCTTTTCGTATTACTTTGGCCTTTTGGGTTTAAGCCCAACTTATTGAAACTAAAAGAAACAAAAATTTCGGTATATTGTTTAATTATTTAATTATATGTCTTTAAGATAAATTTCGTAGTTGAGATAATGTTTTAATTTTATCTCTTTAATTATATTGAAATTTTAAATTGTTGAGACAATATTTTGATTTTATCTCTTTTAAGTTAAAAATATTATAAATGATTGAGATAATGTTTTAGTTTTATCTCTTTTAATTATATTAAAATTTTAATAGGACTTATGAGCGAGACCCAAACACACAACTTGATATGAGATTTCGATGCCAAAGGGGTGATTTACCGAGGGGTGAGACTAAATGGACACAAGTTTCATAGAGATGAGACCATTTTCCATCTCCTTAGGACCATTAAGAGTTGGATTTTGCTGAACAAATTGATGTAATGTTCGACCATCAAATACCTGTCCAACTATTGATTCCCAAACTTAGAGAGAGGTAGGCCATTTACTTTGAGGATTATGATGATATTAAGAAGCCTGAGGAGTATGAGCCTAATAATTGTCATCACTGCCTGTGCGATCTACCTCCTTACATCAGTCATCCAAAAATACTAGAGGTCGACAGTAAAGGTAACATTATAGATTACACCCCGATGTCTTCAATAGAAGAAGAGGATCATGAGGAAAACCAAGAGCTAAACCAAGAAAAAATGTTCGAAGGAATTATTAGACGATAGTCACTTAAGTTATGTTAAGAATTTCAGAATAGGATTTTTTCATTTTAGCATGGATACTTGGTATGCCTAGCAATCCTTTTTAATTTACGAATTTTCAAGATTTTATGAATAAAATATGTTACTCCTTTCTCCTCGCTTAGTTTTTAATTTCCTTAATTATGTTTGATTCAGGGATATGGCACCCCGAGATAGAAAAACAAACAATAACAATGAACAACACCAACATCCTGAACAACATCAACCTATTACCGTTGACCTACAATTTGCCCAACAATTTCTCGTCATGATTAGAACTTTTACCCAAGCTACGGTGTGTCGCCATTACCTTTTCGATAGCCGACACCAACACCTACGCTACCACGACCTCAGCTGCCTCACGATGTGGTAGTAGACCCCAGAACCAGTACTGCAGCTGTGGAGCAATTTAGGAATATCATCCCTCGACTTTTGGTGGTAGCATGGATCCCTTGGAAGTATAGGATGAGCTGATAAGTATAGAGAGGATCTTTGAACTCATTGACCGCTCGAATCCTAAAAGGGATATTTGTGCAGCATTTATGCTACAAAAAGGTGCTAGACATTGGTGGGACTCCACTGCGAGGTCAAGGGTTCGTGGTCATGTCCCGACATGGGACAAGTTCAAGGAATTATTTTTGAAAAAATATTACCTCATGAGTGTCCAATATTGGAAGGTAAAATGAATATGAACAAAATTTTGAAGATTTGTCTCATTAGGTCCGTACTTTTGTGGACACAGAGGAGAAGAGGGTGGGAGATTTCGAATAGGGTTTGAGGGATGATCTGAGTCAGATTGTTGGAGTGTTTGAACTAGGAACTTACCATGAGGTGTTAGTAAAAGAACACCTAGAAGATTTTGGGGGCGTGTTGGTTGAGAGAATAAGCAGCAAAATAGACAATTAGATAAACAAAAGTGGGTGGATAATAAGGGCAAATGAAATCAGAAGTATTTGAAGAAGGGTAAAAGAGATCTATCGAAAGATGGTAATAAAAGCTTTCCGCTTCATGGAAAGTGCCAGAGTATCATCTGGGAGCTTGAATTATGGGGACGAATGTATGTTTTCGGCGTAGAGAACAAGGACACATGGCCATATTTTGCCCTAAGAAGAACAAACAACTAGGAAATGGACGATAGAAATAGGAGAATGCACAACAGAGATATGGATATGCACTTAGGGACAGAATTGAAATGTTTTGGCAGGTAACATCCCCATATCTGACTTACTATCTTATGTATTGATAGATTATAGCTCAATTCACTCTTTTATATCCCTTAAGTTCATACAAAAACTGGGTGTAATGGATGAATCTGTACATCTTCCCTTAGTCGTTTCTATCTCTCGAGGAATATGTTTAACACTAATCACATAGTTAAAATAGTAAGAATAGAAATTGATGGTAGATAATTGGAAATGGAGTTGTATGTGATAGACATGAATGAATTTGGCATGATTTTTAGGATGGATTACCCATCCAAGAATCACGCGAAATTTCATTGCTTCGAAGAAGAAATGGCTTTCCTAAGTCCAGGAAAAGAGGAAATTCAATTTTTTATAACTAGGAATAGACCTTTACCCCCACGTGATTTCTATGTTGAAAGTGTGGCGAATCTTACAATCAGAAAATGGTGTAGGATTTCTGATGTCGGTGACAAGAAAGGAGGAAAAACAATGAGTTGGTAGTTAATGATGTTAGGGTAGTGCAAGAATATCCCGAAGTTTTTCATAAAGAAATACCTAGCATGTCCCTAGAATGGGAGGTAGAGTTCACTATCGATCTCACTCATGACTCCGTACCCATCTCTAAGGCCCCATCTAGGATGGCGTCAAAATAATTGCACAAACTAAAGGCACACATAGAAGAATTGTTAGAAAAAGGGTTTATCCAGCCCAATGTTTCGTCATGGAGAACGTCGGTGCTGTTTCTGAAAAAGAATGAGGCTCGATGAGAATGTGCATTGATTATAGGAAATCGATTAAGATCACTATCAAGAGAACATATCCTCTCCTTAGAAATGAGGATTTGTTTGACCAATTTCAAGGTGCAGTAGCATTTTCCAAGATTGACTTAAGGTCCAGTTACTATCAATTAAGAATCAAGGCTAGTGACATTTTGAAGATAGCCTTTAGAACTCGATATGGCCACTACAAGTTCTTAGTTATGCCATTTAGCCTAAGTAACACTTTTGTAGCCTAATTTGGAGGGATAACTTTATGGAGGTAAGTGGCACATCTGTATAGACCACAAGAGTCTCAAGTACATCTTCACTCAAAAGAAGTTCAACATGAGGTAAAAAAGATGACTTGAGTTGGTAAAAGATTGCAATTAAAAAATATACTATCACTCGGGAAAGGCGAATTTTGTAGCAGATGCCTTAAGTCAGAGTGTGACAAGTCAAGTGGTGGCTTTGATCATGCAAGAGCCATTATGGAAAGAGTTTGAGAGATTAAGTCTTGAAGTGGTCACAACACTACCAAGTGTTGTTGCTCAGATGATAGTACTTCTGATTTGGTCAACACTTCATGGTAGAATTAAGGACTATCAGATTGATACAAAGAAGTAAAAGGATTTCACCATGGATAAGGACATGACTCTATATTATCAAGGACGCTTGTACGTGACAAATTTTGAGGAGTTGAAAAAGGAAATATTAGAGGAGGCTCACTCCACTCTTTATTTAGTACATCTAGTAGGTACAAAGATGTAATGAGACCTTAAGGCAGTATTTTGGTGGAAATACATGGAAAGGGATATAACTGAGTATGTTGAAGTGTTTAGTAAGTCAACAAGTGAACGCCGACCACCAACGACCGTTAGGGTTGCATGAATAGTTAGAAGTTTCGGAATGGAAGTGGGAACATGTAACGATGCATTTTGTGTTCAGTTTCCCAAAATCAACAAGGCATCATGAGGCTATTTAGGTCATTGTGGATTGACTCACCAAATCGGCTCATTTTTAATAGACCAATTGGCGCAGTTACATGTGAATAATATAGTAAGATTGCATGGTGTACCATTTCAATCATATCAGATAGAGAACAAGGTTCACATCAAACTTTTGAAAAAGTTTACACCGAGCAATGGAGATTAAGCTAAAATTTAGTACAACTTTCCACCCTGAGATAGATGGGCAGTCTTAGCGAACTATCTTGATACTGGAGGATATGCTTCGAACCCATGTCCTCGAGTTTGGGGGACAATAGGAGAAATATTTACCCTCTAACAGAAGAAGAAAAGAATTGGAATTTCCAATAAGCGAGAAGGTATTCCTCAAAGCTATACTTGTTAAAGTTTGTATATATTTATATATAAGTATACTTTTGTAAAATAAGCATTTAGGTATAAATGCCAATTTTTATTTATATATAAAAAACTATAAATATTTTGATATGGACAGTACTTCACATACAATTTATAGTGCGTCGCTGTTCACAATGAAAAGTAGCATCAAGAAAAATAGAAAAAGAAAGAAGAGAAGAAAAGTTTAGTTATTATTATTACATTTTTTTTTTTGCTTTTCTTACTTTTTCCATGAATGTCTACGTGTTTCGCCATCTAATATTTTTTGATGTGTTAGTAAGTAATTACTTTCGCAAGTTATATGAGTTTAAAACATGATGTAGACTGATTGAAATTCTTAGATATGTAATAATAAGTGAATTCTTGGCACGTGGTGTCCACCAATCAACCACCTTCCAATTGGCCTGTCTTGCATTCTTTATTACTTGATTATTTCACAAAGTATATGAATATTGTTCTTACGAGCATGGAATGAAATAGATTTTAACTAAGAGACTAAAGCTTAAAGATTAAACTTGGACTTGATATTGAGACTAAGGCAGTAAATGCTTGAAAGATTACAAGAAACATTTATTCAAGTTCACTTGTATGTTAGTAAATACTTGTTTTGATCATTTCACATAATAGATGAATATTGTTCCTACGAACATGGAATGAAATGGATATTCACTAAAAGATTAATGCTTAAAGCTTAAATTTGGACTTAATAGAGACTAAGGCAGTAAATGCATGAAAGATTACGGAAATTATTTATTGCAATTCACTTGACACTACCAAAAAAGAGCTTTTGCAACACATAAACGACAACATTCGGTAGTTAAGTGTTGCTAAAAGGGTCTATCGCAACATTTTAATAAGTGCATGTTGCTATTGGTTAGTATAATTGAGTTTTGGCAACATTTGATAAATGTATGTTGCTAATGTCACCTTTCGCAATGTTCATAACGTTTATTAAACGTTGCAAAAGATCAACTTTTTTGCAACGTTTATTAAATGTTGCAAAAATTCGCCTTTCGCAACGTTTATTAAACGTTGCAAAAAGTTGATCTTTTGCAACGTTTAATAAATGCTGCTAAAAGGATCTACATTTAGCAACATTTGGTAAACGTTGCAATAGATAAACTTTTTGCAACGTTTAATAAACGTTGCAAAAGGTAAGGAGGTTAGGCGAGCTGGGTTGGGCACTTAGGCAGGAACTTGGGCTGAGTATTGTGTAAAACAATTAGACCCAATAATAGAGGAAAGGCCCAATTCCAAACCAAATATCAAAAACGGCAGCTGAACCCTTTTCCCAATTCGTCATTTCCAATTGGAAGCTAAGCCACGCGACTCCATCTTCGACTCAGATAAAGTAACCCTTTTCCCAATTCGTCATTTCCATTTAGAAGCTGAAGCGCGCGACTTCGACTCCGACAAAGTGAACCCTTTTCCCAATTCGTCATTTCCAATTAGAAGCAAAAGCGCGCGACTCCGACTCCCATTAATCTGTAACCGAATAAGAGTTGTCAGTATCATTGTATGCAGACAGAACTAGGGTTAAATAACTACAGTAAAAGCAAAAAGCTTTCTTGTGTGGTTAAATGATTAACTCACAGTGATGAAATTTCCAGATTTCTGACCCTGGACCCTTTGGTAGTGGTTGGAGACTCCTTTATGTTCTTTAGGAGGAGGACTTTCTGGTGGCTTGCCAATGGTTCATTGTCTATTTGCTTGTCCATTTACTACAACTTTGTGAGTTTCTTGTTTTTGTTTCAATTACTTCTACGTAAACAAATTATATTTTAAGATTGGTGTGCAGGTAAGCATATTTCCAGTGGTCAAGATTGGTGTGCAGGTAAACAGATTATTCTAAAATTGTAGCTTTACTTTTTACCATCACAAGCCAAATAATCTCATCTCCTGGCCCTTATCTTCAAGATGATAAATTTGGTATACATACTGAATCCATGATTTTTTTTATGTTCAGTTAGTATGACTAGTTGAACTACTTATATAGGCATATGGAAAATTAATTCTGTGCTTCGATGGCTACTGCCTTTACATTCTTGTGCAGATCTTCTATAATTCGATTGTTGACGAATTTGCTGCGAATTTGTGTAGGGAGCATATCCAGTGAGGTCAGTTGAAAGCCCACTATCTTCTAGCTCTTGGAAAAATTGTTCCACAAGATCTTCGGTAGACTGTCAGCCAATAGATCTCAGAATCAATGAGACTCTATCGCCGGCATCTCTAGATTATGTTGTTGTTGCAGAGAAGGATACGAAGTTTGATAAATGTACAAGTGCTAGTGCCATCAATTCACCTGAATGTTTTGGAGCAGAAAAGGTGAATTTAAGTTTATTTTCCTAATAATTTACTGTAGATTGGTAAATTTTTGGTGCTGGATATTGAAAAAAACCCTACTTAATGTAACTTTTGTGCGGTTTTATTTTTTATTTCTTGTGAAATCAAGGCGTTCTGCTTGTCCATTTACTACAACCTCTACATGGTATTGTACTACAACTCCTAGTGATTCTGAAATTTGGCCTAGATTATTACTGTAAACCAGCCCTATTGTTCCCCCACAGGAATATGTTATGTAATAAAGCCAGAAATCCCATTGGTGAATGTGGAACCTAACTGAGTGTTCCTCTCCAAGCACAATCAAGTTATGTAACTGTTATGACTTTCTGTACTTGAATTGGCTCTTCATTTGGTGTATTATTGATAAATTTTGCTTAAAAGAAACTCAGGGTTTGTGCGTGTGTGCTTGTAAACAGGAGTACATCTTATTTTGCAATGGTAGCGAACTTTTGTCAGAGCTTCAAGTGGGGGACGGAGTGAATAGTGCTTCAGCAGAGAACTTTTGTTTTCCCATTTTAATCATGATTTCTTATATTTTTTTATGTCTTGTCACTTCTCTTTTTATATATTGGATATCCTATTTATGGTCAAAAGTGCAAAATCTGTATATTGTGCAGACCTATTGAATTTTACTTAAGGTGCATCTGAACTGATTGCATGATTTAATACCATTTAGACCTGGTCAGGAAAGTGATAGTGAAGCTGATTTACTAGTATGGTACTTGGAGTAGTTTGAGTTTTAGATGGGTGTACCATGTTTTAACTTATATCTACATATTTGAGGAAGTTGAATATTGTTTAGGTGGTTTTAGTCCATATTACAAAGAAAACTCTGTCAATTTTTTTATAAATATATGTTACAGTCAAAGTAGGTCATAGTTGCCTTGATGGTGGGTCCGACACTTAGCTGGTATCTACCATCGGCGTACGGCACGTGTCGGGTCTATTAGGGTGATTCGGGACGAGTCGTGTCAATTGGCTTTGAGAATAAAATTTAAGGCCATTCATTTTCAGTTAAGTGTAACATTTAAGGCATTATATTCTTGTTCTCATGGAATAAGTTAAAACAACAATTTTGTCATCTTTAATTAGGTTGAATGTGTAAAACATTTTACAAGTTTATTATGCGAATTGTTAGTTTATTATTCTGGTAACGTAGTAATAAAAAATGGGAATTAATTTTAAAAAAAATATTAAAATGACAAATGACAACATTTGCTAAATATTGTTAAAAAACGTTGTCGTATCTCTTCCCTCAACGGCAACACCGACCTCCGTAACACACGCTAAAACGCTGTAAAAGACCTTTTGCAGCGTTTGATTTTTGGTGTAGTGTGAATGTTAGAAAATACTTATATATATGTATATATATTTTAATCTAAACATGAGGAAAATTAAGAAGTAGGATTGTAGAGAATTTACTTATACATGCATAACGAATTTAAAACATTTTTCAATGCTCTTCAAAGATCGTGTTTGTGTTTAGATTGAAATCATTATTAGAATTGTATTTCTAACAATGTTTTTTCAAATTTCTTTAAAAATCTTGATCACGAACAACAACGTTATTTGCTCCTCATTATGAATCATAATTTGCCATGATCTTTTCACACATTATGAATCATGAGCTTTTCCCACCTTTGTTAATAACAATCTTTCCACACCACAGTTGTCCAAGTGTCTAGCTTCCAATGGTATTCTACATAGCAGAACAAAAATGAAAGATTATAATTTCTCTGCCTTTTGCTGGCAAGATTATGATATTGTAACGTGTGTTATGATGTCGTGTAATTGCAAGTTGTGATTGTAACAACTATAAAAAACTCAAATCTTAATTGTTTATTTACAGATGTTCAAGTGGGCTTGACTTTCCCATTAAACATAAGTCGGCCCATTTGTTAAAAAATCTAATTAATTAACTTAAGCTTGTTAATAAACAATCTAATTAATTAATTCTACAAATATCCCACACTTGTCAATTAATTATCATTCTTATAGTTCTTCCTTATGTGTATGACTTACTCGGTTTCCGATCATGATGTTGGATGGCATGAACTATTATTTTGATCTAACAAAAATAAGATAAATTAATTCCCTTTCAATTTATCATTAATTCACCTTAATTAAGTTAATTCATATTCTCCGTCCCCAATTGACATTCCGCAATGTGTCAGGGTAATACATAGGAGCGAAAAATGTCACGTGGTTTGACAAAACCAAACCTTTTCATTTACATAAAAGCACATATCTCGTTACTACTAAAACCACAAATAAATATTTAAACTTCAATAATATGTAATTTATATCGTACAATCACAACTCCTTGTGATTAACAAGTTACCAAAATTTGAATGTACAAAACTCTATTATAATTTAATTAAATAATAGATCTGCCATAAATAAAAACCTACAATTTGGTTCATCGTCACATGTTCTCATTTCCATTCTGGAACCTCCAACGACTATAGCAACCCTGATGGTCTATGATGTTTGACTTTCACCTGTTGGCACATCAGACACATCTCCACATATTTAGCTTTATCTTCCTTCATATTTTCAATCAAAACATAGCTCTTGGGTCACCATACATCTTTGTACTTCCTAGATGTAGATAATAAGGACTCTAGTGGGCTTTCTTACCAGTTTTTAATTCTTTGAACTCTAGTACACATAAGCACCCTTGATAATATAGTGCTTTATCCTTGGCTATATTGAAATTTTTTCACTTTTATATGTCAATCTCAACTTTGATTAGTCACTCTTTGATGACTCTTAATTCGATCACAAAGAGTCAATCAAACTGAGAATTCTGCCACTCAAGGGAAAGAATCAGAGGGAATAGCTACAAATTCGAGGCTTAATCTCTCAAATTCTCTCCATAAATGCCTTTATGCTTCAACGTCGACACTTGTCCTATTGTCTTTCTACTCAAGGTATCGGCTACTACGTTTCCCCCGTCTGGATGGAAATGGATTTCACAATCGTAATCCTTTATCACCTCAAACCATCTCATCTGCCTCATGTTCAACTCTTTCTAAGTGAAGATGTACTTGAAGCTCTTAGGATCTGTATAGATCTCATACTTCTCTTCGTAAAGATAGTGCCTCCAAATCTTTAGAGCATGAGTTATCGCAGTCAGTTCTAGGTCATATGTGTGATAATTCTACTCATGAGGCTTCAACTATCTTGATGCATAAGAAACTACCTTGCTCTATTGCATCAAAACGCATCCAACACCCTACTTGGATGCATCACTATAGATCACAAAACTTTTTGATCCTCTAGGTATGGTTAACACCAGCGCATTGATTAACATCTTTTTCAAAACTGCTTTCGCATTTCTCTGTCATTCAATTTTTATACCCTTGTGAGTCATCTGTTTTAATGGTCAGGATATTTTGGAAAATCCCTCAATAAACTTTCTATAGTATCCTACTAAACGCAAAAAGTTGTGAATCTCTCTTATATTGGTTAGCCTAGACCAGTTTAGTATCACCTACGTTATTGGGGTCTACCTTTATTCCTTGTGTTGCGACCGCATGTCCAAGAAATACCACGCGTTCCAACAAAAATTCACACTTCTTGAATTTGACAAAAAGTCTTTACTTTCTCAAGATCCCTAACACAATTCTCAGATGTTTCTCATATTCTTCTTCAATCTTAGAATAGACCAAGATGTCATCAATGATTACAATCAAAAAATGGTCTAAGTTGGAAAAATCTATTCATCAAGTCCATGTAAAATCTAGGAGCATTTGTTAAGCAAAATGGCATAACTAAAAGCATGTAGTGACCATACCGAGTTCTAAAGTTCATTTTTAGACGTCACTAGGTTTGATCCTCAATTGGTGATATTTTGGCCTCAAGTAGATCTTTGAAAATACTTTGACCTCTCGTAGTTGGTCAAACAAGTCTTCAATTCTAGGCAGGGATATTTATTCTTAATGGAGATTATGTTCAGCTCTCAATATTCTATACACATCCTAATTGTCTCATTCTTCTTCTTGACGAACAACACTGGTTTTCTCCACGGTGATACGCTAGGTTGGATGAATTTATTCCAAACAATTCTTCTATTTAGGCCTTCAGTTCCTATAATTCCTTTAGTGTCATCCTATAAGAAACATTAGAAATGGGCGTGGAACTGGGAACCAGAATAATCCTGAACTCCACTCCTCGTTCCGACAACATTTTATTTAAATGATTGGGAAAGACTTATGGAAGCTCCCGTACCACCTTAATGTCACTTACTTTTAGGTCTTCATCTTCCTTAGATACTTTTGACATCAAGAATCTAGTACAACCTTCTGGCTTCAAAAGTTTCCTAGCCTTCAAAGCCGTAATGATATGGGGTAGGGATTTCGTCTGGGTTAGTAAAAGATGAAGTTTTATATCTCCAAGCGACTTAAAAACCACTTTCCAATTCAAAATATGGAATAGTTGCGTGATTCTTAGAAAGCCAGTCCATTCCAAAAAATAGTGTCGAATTCTTGCATGTTCAAGACATATAAGTTCGTATCTAAGGATTTACCATCAATTTGTACCTTAGTTGTCCTCAACATATGGTCTACACTTAACACTTCTCCTGGAGGCATAGAAACTTCTAAGGAAGTACTTACACGTTCACTAGGTACATTGAGTTATGAAAGAATGTGTAGAGCCAGAATCAATTAAAGCATAAGTAGGGAAACGAGATATAAAGGTGTTACCCACTAAGACGGTATAGTATGACGCTTTTAGAACCCACCATCCAGAAAAAGAGAAAATCTACTAGATAAAAGGATTGCAAGGTATATCAAAGGTCCAAGCAAAGATAGGAAATCATATACTAAAGAGAGATCTAAACACAAGACTATAATCTAGTAGGTTTTCCTAGTGCTCTTATCCTAGATTGGTTCTGGCTCCTCCATAGGATCTTCTTCATCCTTAGGGTCTCTAGGCACTCTATTATGTTATTCTCACTATCTATCTACAGTATTTCCTCATTATCGCTCCCATCGGGCTCGGTAAGAGGTTGGCATTGACAACGATCTAGTTTGTACCCTTCATGCCTCTCAATGACTATATAATCCTCGATATTGACCTTCCATCTTTCTCTAAAGCTGTTAATAAGGTGTTCGATAAAAAAAATCAACCAGTCATACATTATGTCAAGTAACTTCAGCGAAGTATCTCCAAATGTCCTTAATAGCATCCAAATGTTCTACGAGGTTGTGACCTGTGTTCCTCATATAAAACCTAACAGGGTGTAAGAACCTTGATCAATTCTATCTCCTAATCCTTTCTCTTCTTGTCTGGGCTAGATCTCTAGCCATCTATAAAAGGAATAAAAGACTTAATCGGTATCGCTATTTGTACATAGGAAGAAACTTCCCAGTTTTGAAGTTCTATAGTTCTCCTGAAATGGAAGCTTCTCAAAATGGAAATTTTGTAAAAAAGAAGTTTCTAAAATATAAGCTTTATAAGGTGGTAGTTTTTCAAAATAGACACTTTTCAAAATAGAAATTTCCTAAAATCGAATTTTCTAGAAGTTTTGTAAAGTAGGAATTTCTTGAAGTAGGGTTTCCAAAATGGAATTTTTTAAAAGTTTCTGAAAATAACATTTCTAAAGATGGATTTTTAAATTTGGAATGAGTTAGTAATATTTTTTTTTTTCATTTTATTGGTCTGAATAACGTTCAATTGGGGGGCTTCCAGATGAGGAGGGGGATTCACAAGTGGACTATGTAAATTTCAAGTTATTCTTCGATAGTTTAAGTCTTTTGGACAGATCCTTTTAGTTTCGTGAATACACAAACCAATAAAAACTCAAATAATAAGTAGGAATGGATGTAGTCAAAGGTATAATTATTTTTTCGTGATTAGACTTTTATTTGATTGATAGATATTGTAAGATCAACTATTTTCATGGGTTGATATATTCTCTGACACAGTAGTCTGAAATCACATATCATTTTCATAACTAGAAATTTTCGAAGTTAAAATTTTTGTAAATCTACACTTTCCAAAATTTAGGGAGTTTCCATAATTAGGCACATATAAAGATAAATTTGTATGTGAGTAGAAAAATTTCATAAATAAATAAAACTCTAATTTGTTTAAACATATTTTTTTACATATTTATTCAAATTCCCATAATCGTACATTGATATGTAGCACGTTCTAAACATAATTAAGCATGATTATAACATAATCGTCATCATATGATAATAAATTTAAAATATTAATGCATTTATATATCTTTCTACCTGATTCGAGGCACTGGAGCCTGAAAAGTGGCATTGCGTGGTGGTGAACATTAAATCAACTTATCACCAACATATCTTTCTCTTGTTATTAGTTATTCTAAGGTAAATAACTTATCAGTCTATAGAATCGCTCTGATACAACTTTGTGACACCGATGACAATAATAATGTATCAAAATTTCAAATAAATAACAAAAATAATATTTAAGAAAATACTTAATTGAAACTCATTCCTTGAATTAAGATTGAAAGAGTCGTAAAATAACAGCTTGTTTTCAATAGAAACTTATTCAAAAGTATTTACAAAAATTTAATCTAAAAGGAAAGCTTAAAAAAATCTCGAACTTATTTCCTCCACCACATCCAAGTCCAAACACCGAACTCCCCAATGCCTAATTACCTGGAAAGGGAAAAACTAAATTGGAATATAATGGCTAATTTTGAGGTACGAGGTGTCACAAGGTGGATATTTATAAGCTTAGCAGGGTAATATAAAATGTAATATACCTCAAATTAGTATGATACATAGAGAGTCATAAAACATTGTATCACCGAATTACATGCTTATGAAATATAATGTACCTAATGGACATTGCATGGTATGACACCTATAGAATTTTCGCATAAAGTAATAGATGTATAAACAAACAAATGAAGAGTGTCAGTCCGATCTAGATTGTTCCAATTCTTTCCATGAAGGGTCAAGCAATTGAGCCAGTTATGCAATTGCACGCAAAGGCAACCGATAATGAACTTGAGGTAGGATTCAAGGGCACTATAAATGATATAATAACACAGCTCCTACAACTTGCGTAATCCTAGCATGTTTTCATCTTAGTAAGAACATTAACAAAGAGCATAAATCAACCATTATCCAAACGAAAAATGATGAATTTCAACTTAAAAGTAGACTTGTATTTACATATCCGATCAAAGATTCATTTCCAATTTACTATTCAATATTTAGATTCTATCTCTACAATGTGGATTCCAAGTTTATTCATCACCTAAGCAATAAAAGCTACGCACTAACTTTGTGGTTTACTTTGCTTTCACTTTTATTTGATAAGAAAATAATATCAATACATGATGGTAACTAAGTTCTTTATATGTGAAAGTACAGAGTGTGTTAGCTTGCCTTTATGTTGGTTGCTTCACCGAGAAAAACTAATATGGGTTGCTCTGCCAATGACTATCGACACATGATTGCATTACTAATCTCCGCCATCATGATTTGTGATGCATTATCTTGAGCAATAGAAGTAAATAGCAACTACTAAAATATTGAGGATCACTTAGGATGTGCATGCCTGTGTTTTTAGTTCAATTATACTATTTCTTGATAGGGTACTTGTATCAAATCTATGTGTTGTGCTTCTTTATTTTGAATTGGCAAGATTCACTCAATGATTCGATTGAGGGTTTGGTATTTCATTTGTTCAACTATTTGAGCCTCTGATACTGGCTAAAGGATCCCAAGTTATCGCAGTCCATTGTGGTGCTTTTGATGGCTCAAGGAGAAACCAGATTTAGCTCTGGTGCCATGGCAGCAATGGTGGTGGTGAGAACGAGTCTTTCATAGTTGTTTTTGACAAGAGGAGACAATGATTGGTGGACTCGACTTGGATGAAAAATGACATTTCTGGTTATGTTAGTTGGCCGTTTTCTTTGTTCTATATCATCATAAATCATAGTCTTATGTTATACTAACATAAATGTGAGCAAACTTGCAATCTAACAATGGTAGGGATTGACAAGTAATCTCTTGTAATACCAAGGACATTGTATGTCACTTTTTAATAATAAAAAATAACATTTAACCCCTGTTTGGCATCCATTATAATTATAATACATTTTTTTCTCTATTCTTATAAATCATACATTTTTCAATAAAACAATATTACACGTAATCCCAAAAAAATTCTTCTATTTTAACAGCACAATTTTCAAAAAAACATTATTCCAACCATTAAAATTTTAAATAATGAGGGCTTTGCTTTATACAATATTTTTACTTCCAATTTTTTTATATGATTAATATGTTGGTTAAGTTGCTAGATAATGATAGTGATGAATTGACTTAAAGATGCTTGATGTTTTGATTATTAGTGTTTTGTTGGTAAATTGGCTTAAGATGCTTGGTTGTGAACGAAGAAAGATGAGGGACAATGGTTGTGTCACTTTTTTTTTTTTTGTTTATGTCACTTTAATGAATTGATTTCAATGTTTTAATTGGTGTTATGTCACTTTTTTGAATCATCTTGATTGTATCCAAGATTAACACTGACAACGACTATAACACATTTTCCATTGAAATATTTGAGGTGAGACAGAATCCTTCGTAGCGACGGGCACATCTTGGCTTTCCAAGACAATAAAAAAGCATTGGTCGGACAAGTGACTTTTGTGTGTAGTGGTGGTGAAGTGGTTGAATTTTTATAAAATGATATATTTTAATGTTTTAATTGGTGTTTTGTCACTTTTTTTTAGAGCTTGTCATTTTTTTGAAACTCCTATCACTTCTTTTATCGTTTGTTACTTTTTTAATTTCTGTAACTTTTTCGAGTGACAAACATAAATTTTGATTGATGATTTGTCACTTTTTTAAAGTGTTTGTCACCTTCCTTGTAAATTGTTTTTCCTATCTTTTTGAAAATTTTGTCACTTTTTATTGTTTGTTATTTTTTAAAAATTTCTGTCACTAAAAATAGTGACAGCATAGGTTTTGATTGGTCTTTTGTCACTTTTTTTGTTTTTCTTTCTATCAGTTTTTTAAAATTTTGTCACTTTTTTATTGTCTATTTTTGTCACTTTATTATCGTAATTTATGTCATTTGAATTTTTTGAATCAATTAAATAATTAATTATTTTGGATCAATCAAATTGATGCATACATGTGTGTAACATAAAATATTAAAATTTCTGCAAACTATATAACATTTGATTCAGTTTAAGAAATATATTTTATTCATTGGTCCATGTGCTATTCTGAATCATGCTTTATTTATCGGTCCATGTGTTTTTCATTGACTACTTATAGCCTGGATAATGGAAATGATTCGTAGGCCTTTGTGTGAACTTTTTGTATATTATTTGCCCAACTTGCATATTTCACTCCGCGAGTTGTTGGTTGGGTTCATAGATTGCATTTTGAGGCTCAACAAATAGTATTCCAAGTCCGATTTTATTATTTATATTAAATCTATGTCTTTAATTGAATTATGTTATGCTTTCATGCGATAATGGATTTCTATTTGCATTTTTCCAGGTTAGTGGCCCATAACTTTCCTTGCGCATGGGGAGTACACGTGATTTTGGCCCGTTTGTCTCGGGATCTGATTAGCCGCTCGTTTATTTTTCAACGGTCATTGTTATTTTATCATATTTTAATGGCTTATATCTCCCGTGAGAATCTATAAATCTGTCATTACTTTTGTTGGCATTCTTTATTTTGCTACCTTATTTTCCTTAGGAACTTTTTTGCCTAAGTGCATATTATTTCCTCACCTTATCCAACATCTTTTCTGCAATGTCTTCTCAAACTAATTTTGAGAGTGTATCCGACAACTATGATTCTGGGAGTTCTAGTTCTGGAGGTGATACTTCTAGCTCATCTTCCTCTTCTGTAGAAGTTTTGTATATTGATGTGCTCCCATATATGGCTGTTACCATTCTGGTAAATCCGTTAACCTAGAACTTCTTAGCCAAGCAGGAATTTTTTAACCCAGGGTTGGGATACGTAATGAGGTAGGCGAACCCTCTAATATGCCAGTTGACCTTAATGAAAGTGTTGGCTATTCATAAACGTTCAATTAATATGGGGCCTAGAGTCCCCTCTCACACTTTTTTAGAGATGTCCTTTGCTCATTAAATATAGCTCCTTACCAGCAAGTTTCGAATGGGTAGGCCCAATTGACTGGGTCATTTTTGTTATGGGGATCCGCAGGCCTACAAGGTGTTTTCGCTGAATGTATTCCTTTAATGTACCATCCCATGCCAATAAAGAATACATCAAACCCTCAAAAGGGCTACTGTTCCTTTTCTCCCCATTTTTTAGGACCTACAGAGTACTAGTAATCGCCCCTACTCAGGCCCATAATTGGATAGAGAGTTTTTTCTTTGTTTGAGGTAACTGGGTTTTACCCTAATGATCATAACCCTTCGGTTCTTATGTCTCAAACTCATAGAATATGCTATGAATGTTAATTTATTGCTTGTCTTTTCATTTAGACTTTTACGTTCTGTGGTGATTTGGTATAAGCGAACCACCTTTTCTAGTTCGCTGTTGTGCTTTTAAGTGAACTTTGCCACTTAGTAGCTCATATCTTTCATTTGCCTTATGAGGTTCGTGAAGGTGAAAGGTTGCTTCATTCATTCAATTCCAATTTTTACAACCTTTGTGTTTAAATCACCATGGATGAGTACATGTTTTGAATTATTTGTCCTCAATTCCCAACATTTAATTGATTACTATTTATTATTTTTTAATGCCTTCTTTCTTTTCTTTACATTGCAAAATGATTTTGGTACGAACCCTTCTAAGTGTTGGAGAATTTCTTCGCCTACTAAGAAATGTGGTACAAGTACTTTGGGTAACCATTTGACAAATAATTGTAAAAAGTACCTTAGTAGATTGCAAGATAAAAAGCAAAAATCTTGTCTTTTGAGAAAAAGGTGGTGGGAACAATCTTATAGTTGTTGGCCGGAATAAGGAAGAGTGTAGGGTTGCTTGTGCTAAGATGATAGTACTAGATGAATTACCGTTTAGGTTCATTGAAGCTCATGGTTTTAGACTATTTTCTAGCCTTGCATGTCCTCAGTTTCAGGCTCCATCTTGTAGGACTCTCGTTGGAGACATTTATCAATTATATTTGGATGAAAAGTTGAGAAATGTCTTTTAATTACACCATCAACGGGTTTTCCTCACAACTGATACTTGGACATCCATTCAAAATGTCAATTACATGTCTCTTACTACACACTTTATTGATTCTGATTGGATGTTAAATAAGCCTATTTTGAGTTTTTGTGTTGTTCCGAATCATAAGGGAGAAACAATTGGAAAAATGATAGAGACTTGTTTGCATGATTGGGGGATTGATTTTTTTTTTTTACAGTCGCTGTTGATAATGCAAGCTCCAATGACACAACGATTTCTTATCTTAGAAGGAAGGTCATTGGTTTGGGGTAGAAACAGATGTGTTCTAGATGGAAGATATTTGCACTTGAGGTGTTGTGCACACATTATCAATTTGATTGTTTGCGAGCGTTTGAGAGAAGCACACGACTCTATTGTGAATATCGCAATGCAATCAAATATGTTAAATCTTCTCCTGCGACATATGAGAAATTGAAGGAGTGTACGAGGCAAGAGAAGTTTGATTGCAACTCAATTGTGTTTCTAGATATTCCAACTAGGTGGAATTCTACCTATTTGATGTTGGAAATGGCATTGAAGCTTTAAAAAGCTTTTGAAAGGTTAGACGAAGAGGATACACATTATTTGCATTACTTTCGAGAGCACGATGGTGGTAGATGGAGGAGTGGACCTCCTTCAAGTTTAGATTGGGAAAATAGATCTGTATTTGTCAAGTTTCTTAAACATTTCTTTAATTTGACTTTGACTTTTAGTGCATCATTGCGTTTTAGTGCTTGTGTTTATCTTCATGAAATATGTAATCTTGTCGTAAAATTGGATGAATGGAGGTTAAGTGGCAATTTCTTGTTGAGTAAAATGGTGACTATCATGAAGAAGAAGTTTGATAAGTATTGGGGTAAAATGGAAAATGTGAATTACTTGTAGCTTATTGCTACTATCCTTGATCTAAGATACAAAATGGACTATGTTTAAAATTGTTTTGGTGATCTATTCTTGGATGTGTAATTTGTTAGTAGCATGATGAAGTCTTTGAGAACCAATTTGATGGATATTTATGAGTGGTACATGGATTGTGAAGGTGTTTGTAGAAATAGTCAAGTATCAATTGAGGATTCTTTAAATTCTTTCAATTCAGATAAAGGTAGTTCTTTGAGTGATGCTTGTCTTTCTAGGTTTATGAAAAACCAAGCAGTAAAAGATTGTGCTGAGATAAAAAAAAAAAAAAATAGAAATATACTTATTGGATGCTCGTTAAAGCATGAGAACAAGGATTTTAATGTTCTTGATTGATGGAAAATTAACAAAAATAAGTATGGTGTTTTGTCCAGTTTGTTTAAGGATGTGTTGTCAATTCAAGTTTCAAATGTTCTTTCTAAAAGTGCATTTAGTACCGAAGGAAGGATCCTTGATCCTTTTCATGGTTTTCGAAGTCCTAAAATGGTGGAGGTCTTAGTATGCACTTAAAATTGGTTGAAAGTTTCTCCAAATTTGGATGGTTTCTGCATGGAAGATGTTCATCACTTAAACCAATTGAATGAAGATAACATATATAATATTCAAAAAATTTATTATTTTGAGTTATTTCTAATTATTTGTGTCAACTTAATCACTTTCTTTTTTGTAGAACTTTTAGAATCAATGAATTCTAAAACCGAAGATGATCAAGGGCCCAACTATAAGTGATTAGTTTCCAGGTAATTTTTTTTGTCAGTTTCCAATTTCAGAGCTTCTTTGATGCTTCAATTTTGCTCATTTGACACTCCTTTATTGCTTCCCAATTTCATTTCTACCAACGACTTCCATTTCTCCACTTTTTTTTGCCAGCAGCTTCATTGCTTCACAATAACTATTTAGAATTTGGATGAAAATTTAATTTCTCTGGAGGACTGTAATATTTCATTTTGTTTTTAGTATTTTGTGGATGATTGGTGCCAACAAATTTTTTTGTTATGTTTTCTCTTGTTATATCTCTTATTGATTGTAGTAGATTTTGAAGTCTGGTGTTCTGCAATTCTCTTTTTATGGCTCTTATGGTATATATCATGTGAACTCTTTTGACATCTTTATGCCAATGCAATGCTTGCTTATAGTTATTACTGTGTTCAATTTTAGGAACTCATGCCGTAATTGTCTATATCGATCAATGATGCTAGCCCAGTTAATACAATATTGACTTGTTGTCTTCATCGTGGATCGTGAACAAAAGGTGAACTACAAACCAACCAACCCAACCCAACCCAAACTGAATGAACTTGATTGGGCTAGGTTGGGTTTAAATAAGTAATTGGGTTGGGTTGATTTTATGCCATACCGAACATGTATGGTTGGGTTTGGGTTGAGTAAAAAACCCAACCCAACCCACACCCACCCCAGTCTGAACTTTGGAGGAAGAATGTAACGTACTCCAAACAAAACTGGATGTAATTGAGGATGATATATCACGATACAAAATGTGTGATGAAGTGCTCAGGAATACGCTAAGGGAAGCGCTGCTCTTTTAGCTGATATCAGGAGGTTTGCCTCAGATTTAATGCAAACTTGGTTAGATAATCAAGCTTATTCAAAATGGATAGATGGGCGAAATTAGTAAGCTGAAGGAGGAACTCTAAGTGGCTAAAATTGATTATTTCCTTACAATAAAAGATGGTAGTACCCTGGCGCATGATGAACCGATCTTATTCCTTCAAAAGTCAGAAGGCAGTGAAGCTAGACTTTCTATTTTGGAGTTTGCAGTAGTTGACAAAATGACTTATGAGCTGAAATTTTTTGAAGATTCCATGCAGGAAGAAAGAATTAGAGTTCTTGATATTATTAGGTAATTTCATCCTGAATAGAACATTAATTTCTTAGAGGTTTGCGAAGAGGATGCCAACAACTCCTCGTCTTTTGAAGTTCCTATGTTAGTGCCAAGGGCTTCATATGTTTTTGCTCTTTTACGTTGAGCCTTTTCAGCCAGTAGATTCCAATATTGTTCTTCTATGTAAGGTTGTTTACTACAGTTGAGCTAGCTGACGCTTATAGCAAATGGTGGCCTTTCCAGCCTTTTATTCAATTTTGGAATAATGTATTTGGTGCCATTGGGATCTTTTAGTGTTTTTTCTCTTTTTGGTTTATGTATGAGTTTGTGTTACACTATTTACTTGTTTTGATATCACATTTTGGTTTCGCTTTGCATGTTTGTTTGTTTGTTCTTACCAGCAACCATATTTTGTGTAATTGTAAATAATTTTGTAACCTAACTTGTAAGATATACACCATTTAAATTTTTGTTATGTAATAAAATATACCATTGAAACAACATTATCGCAATTTTTATTCACAATAACTTTTTGTCATGACAATTTATAACTAAAAACAGCCATAGGCTCGCCCTTTACAATTTTCGATTGTAACTGGATAGGATTCAATCCAGCTCTCCTTGCCAAAGTAACTTTTGCGTTTACACTTTTTCGTTGGCGGGATAAACCTCGCTCTCAAGTATAGCTTTTTTAGCGGACAAAGTCTTGCCTTTCCAGCATAGTTCCTTCGGTGGAAGCCCTTAATGATGGAAATAGTGACAAGATTAACTTCACTAGTAATAAGTTTCATAGTAGGTAAAAAGAGGCTCACCTTTCAACTTTTTGTTCACAGAGTTGCTACGACCGTGTTCCAAGCCCAACTTTGGTTTCACAATTTCTCAACCATGTTTCCCCCAGTACTTGCAAAACTATCTTTACTGGCAGATAAGTTTTTCAACTCGTATTTTAAAGCATCAGATGTTTGCTTTCCTGAAAGAGGTTTTTCAAGCATGTTTCCTTCAATTGTCAGGGTGGTATTGATTAGCAGAGCCCTTTGGGCTGCTTTCCATAAAGCGCTAAGGTAGCACTCTCACGTGGCTACTTGATCTCCCTTAACCATGGCTATCTCTTTTAGAGTTTCAAATTTTAAGAATAAGTAGTGGATAGATGTCACATCTTTTTGCTTTTTCTAGGCGAGCCTTTCAAGGATCCCGTTGTATGTACACCTGCTATCCATAATAATGAAGTCCATGTATACGTAGAATACAGTTGGCTTCTCATCTATATCAATGGCTAATGTAATATGTCCTCTAGGGATCAAAGCGTCTCTAGTAAACTCGTAAAGGCGTTCAAACGATGAGTACCCAAGGATGATTGACTTATGATAAGTGTATTTTATACACTTACTCGAGGCCTAAAATATCGATATTTGGTAGTTCTTTTGACAAAATGTATCCTAAATTGTTGTCTTTTATATTATATAAGTAAAACTCAATGGTTGAATGAGAAAACGAAAGAAAGAAGCGAAAATTGACGAAAATGGCAAAATCCAAAATTTGAGGACCAAATTGTAAATTCAATAGTTGATTCGAACCACAAGAAGATACTTTGAAGATTTCGAGGAGACAATTGGATGTAATTAGAACTCAAAAAGGAATGGAATATGATCAAAATCAATTTCCAATCGCATAAGTTATATTCAAGATTTTTAATCGAATATTGAAACCGATTTTTGGCATAGTAAACGTTTGAATTGGAAAAATTCTATTTCGTCAACATCGTGGTCTTTTGAGTTAGCTTTCCAATTCACTTTGAATCGCTTCACTCAGATATCGGAAGTTAAAGTTATGGTCAAAATACTGACTACTGTGCAGAGACAAAAAATTCGCGCACAAAGACAATTTTCCTTATTCGATTAGACCTCTTTTGGAAACCAATTTGGACGTGATGTTCGACATAACTTTTGAGTATTAGCATTTTAGTCCCCGAACTTTGTATTTCTTCCATTTTAGTCCTTTTCACTTGTTTCTTCTAAATTCCTCCATATTCATCCAATTGCAACCTAAATCAACTATAAGAATACTATTTACATTTAGGCATCAATTATTCACAAAAGATGAAAAGTATAGCATTTTACATTCTCATCACCCACCAAATCCCGACACATGCACACACTGGAGGTATATAGATAGGTGATGTGTAGATAGAGTCAATCCAGCGAAATATTTTGTTTTGAGTACTGGAATTTTTCCTGTTCAACAGTTGATCATATAGTTCATTTAGTTCAATTTGACTTATAAAATCTCCTGATTATGATCCCTATGACTCTATGTTATGGTTTATATGCATGACATGCATACTTCTTATATTTGTACTAGGATGGTGAAGAGAAAACAAGGCTGGATAATAAGAGCATCTTTGCCACTTTGAATCACTAAATTTTGAAGCTAGTGGAACCGTAAGTTTGAAAAATACTGCTACCCAATGGATAAATTACATTATCACTGTTACTTACACCTTATTTTATACTAGTTAAAAGTCATTATTTTATTTCAAAGTCATATGTGACTAGTCAAAGTCAAAGTCAAATAGAGACTTATGAGGAATAAATTATTTTCTTGGGGTTTATTTTCCAATTGACAATAATTAAGGGTTCAAGGCGGATTAAATTTAAAGTTGGGATGTAATATTTTATCCTTGGAATTTTAATGACTTAATTTTATATCAATTGGAAAGTTAAGTTAGTGCTCCACTAATTTGGTCATTCAAAACCCATTTTTTTCATTTTTTTCTACACACACAAAAAGCTGAGGAAACAAAACAGAAAGAAGAGGCTGAAACGGTGGGAAGCAGAGAAAGAAAGAAAAACAAAAGGAAAGAAAGGAAAATGGAAATGAAAAGGAAAAGAAGGAAGAAAGTTAGGTGCCAACTACTAGAAGTTTGAGTTCGAGTTCTTCATTTCTTCATGAGGTAAAAAGCAATTGTTTTATGGAATGGTGATGTTAAATTTTAAGGTCCTAAGTTGTTGGTGTAATTTTTAGATTTAAAGGAAGGAGTATAATTTCTTTCTCAAGTTACTTTACTGATAAATTTTTATTTGAATCAAGGTAAGCAATTCTAGCAAATTCTAGAATTTTCATCGGGTTATGAAGTAAAAATAGTTTGTGGAAATGTTTTGTTGATGAGATTACTCACTTGAAAGCATGAATTTATGAAACAAGATGAAAGTTATATTGGTTGAATTATGGTTACTAGTTTTCACTATATTTGAAGAAGGAATTGCTGTTATGTTTGGGATGAAGGTAATTGTGATAAATTAAAGATAAGTGAATAGACTAGAAAGTAGAATTAGCTCCAATTTATTAAAGAAATTTTGGGGAATTTATTCAAGTATCGAAAAATCTAGTTTAAGTATTCCATAATTAAATATTAAGGTTTCTTCATTTGGTAATGGTTAAATTAATTATTTTGTATTGTATTTCAGTTTGTGACGAAGTAATTGGAAAAACTTACCGACCATCCTAAACTATAGCTTGTCATGAGTGAGTGGAAAAACTTATTTTTTAGAAGTAAGTATTTTACTAAATTTATAGTAGAATAGAAAGTTACCTATTTCTTATAATTGAATTGACAATATGATTTTCAGAATAAAATGAATTTTATAATTAGTTCTTTTAAAAGTTACATTCAGTTCAGATAAATAATTTCAATGGCACGTTATATTAATATGTTTCAACGTATCTAAAGTTATTTTTAAAACCATCGGAAAGTACCCAGGTGATTTTACCTACACTGGTGTGAGTGTGTTTCCACATTGTGTAACCATTATTGTGATTTCCAGCTCTGCACTATTGTGAATATGTGTCCATAATATATGACTAGATTATAGCCTTCGAGTAGCTGTGCGCACATATGACCAGAATTACAGAAATTCAGAATTGAATAGCTTTGTCATGTATATCGATATTAATCGATACATGAGTATTGTTATTCTGGGTATTTTTTTTGTGTGATTTTTCAGTATTACACAGCTTATCAGATTTCAAACTACATTTTTTAGTTTATTTAGTTTACAGAGTAAATATTTCAACTTATAGTACTGTGAAAAGATATTATCACTCATATTTACTCATATCATATTTCTTATATCTGTTTTACCTTATAGTTGTTTATTGAGAATAAAGAGTAAAGAATTCTATGATTCCAATGCTTTGATCTTAAAAGTATTATCAGATTTCAAATTTTCTTAAAGTTATAATAGCATAAGTAAGAGTTTTCAGAAAGTTTACATAAATAGAAAAACTATACTTATTTGCGAAATATCCACTCACTGAGTTACAAGCTCACATATTTTGTCATCATTTTTCTTATCCAATAGTAGTTGAGTTGAGCAGCGTTGGACCCTGTCGATCTACTAAGTTGAGCCGCGCATTATCAGTAGTTGTATGACTCATTTTGTCAGTTTATATAGTTCATATTTCTTTTGAGATACATGCATCTTTTGTCAGAAATGTTAATACATAATTTATGTATCCATATCATGGGCTCGGTCCATATTTGGTATTTTTAGTGCTTTTGGGGACTTTCGTTTGTAAATGATAGTAAAGGTCAATTTACGAGTATTGTATTTTGAATAGTTTGTGTTTTGAGGGATTGGTGTACCCTGTTTTAAATTATATGTACAAGTTTGAGGAAATAGATTATTGTTCACGTGGTTTTAGTCCATATTACAAGGAAAACTTTGTCAAAATTTTTATAAAAATATGTTACACTCAAAGCAGGTCAAAGTTACCTTGGTAGGTCCGGCACTTAGCTGATATCTATTATCAGCACATGCCACGTGTCGGGTCCACTAAGGTCATTCGGGATGGTCGTGTAAGACATAGTTTCTTATACAAAGAAGAGATCTAGCTCGTCAAGCTCAAAGTAGAAAGGCAAACGTGCTCATAGAGATCAATGCCAGGCCCATGACATGAAGGTAAGCTTTTATGCTGATTGCATGGGTTTTCATATTTCTTTCAATTCGTCGGAAGCCTAAGAAAGTTATGCTGGATAGAATATCTATAGTTTCTCATGCAATTTTCCATCTCTTTCTCTGAGTTTGTGTGTATGTATGTACGTTTGTCATGAGTGTGTGCATCGTGCATTTGTCTTGTGTATATAGATCGTCCAAGAAAATTAGTTGCAAATAGTTGACTTGGAATATATCCGTTGTTCCAATATCTTATTTTCTTGAATTGGCTGACAGATCTCCATCATCTCAAGGAAAAGAAACAAAGAACCTCAAGGAAAGCTCTGAAGCAGAGAGCAGAGACAACATGGTCGTTCATCACCAAAAGTGGGAGAAGACCTGATGTTAATCATTCTGAATCCATCACGAAGACCATTGTTGATGATCTAGACTCGGGTGAGGATCTTACTTTCTAAGGTTGTTTGTTATAGAATCAAATTTCTTCTTGTCAATGGTATCTTGTCCTATCGTCAAGTATTTCTTTTATCTATTTCCAAATCACTATATAAGAATTTGATACACTCAATTTACTCTGTCTTTCTTGACAATTCAGAGGAATGGAATGACTAGTTTGGATATAGTTCAGCTGATGAGTATCAAATGGGCACGAGAAACAAATAGAAGACATTATGAGTCACGTGGTCCAATCGTGTCCAAGGAAGAGGAACTCAATTTTGAAGATACTCAAGAGTGAGGATGTTGACAGACTCGTCATGTTGCTCTCTGGTCTGATAATTGTTGAATGAAGTCGTGTAAGTGACACTTTTGTTGTCACTTTACAATTATTTTTGGTTACCATTTAGTCACATGTTTTTATTTTATGTCTAACTCAATGTAATGATATAAAGTTAGGCTAGTTTGAACCTACTACAAATTAAAGTGTTGTCAAGTATGGCTTAGTGGAAGTAGGTAGCATGGTTGGTGATAGAAAGTATTTTTGTATCAAATCATGGCTGTATATGTTGCCGTGTAAAACCGTTGAAGTGTGATGAAAATTAAGTTTTTTCCTCTCCTCTTGTTTGTTCACTCTCCTTTAGTGGTATCAGAGTTTAAAAACCGATCTTAGAAAAGTTGGAAATTGCTGAAAAATAGAGCAAGACCAGTAAGAAAAAACTGGTATGCTTTGCAAATACGGTAAGGTCTATTAAAATCGGTAAGTTCAAAGCAAATCTGGTAAGATTTAAATCCGGTAAGTTGTGTCAAATCCAGTAAGTTATGTCAAAATCGGTAAGAATTGTGCAAATTTGGTAACTTCACCATCCGGTAAGACCTATCAAATCTGGTAAGTTCATGTAAATTCGGTAAATTCAATCAAAATCGGTAAGCACCACAAATCCGGTAAGAACTTAAAAAACGGGTAAGATGTGTACAATTCGGTAATATCATTCAAACCTTTCATCATATCAGTAAGAAGATGGCTTTAGGTGGTTTCTTAGCACCTCTACCATCAATGTTTACAGGTGAGAACTAAGATGTTTGGGCTGCAAACATGACGGCTTATCTGAAAGCCTATGATCTGTGGGAAATCACATAATCTGGAATAGAACCACCACCACTTAGAGCAAATCCAACTATAGCTCAGCTGAAGCAACATTGTGAGGAGATTGCAAAAACGTTTAAGGCTTTGTCTTGTATTCAATCAGCAGTCTCTGATGCAATCTTTACCATGATCATTATTTGTAAAACAACAAAGGAGGCTTGGACAGGTTACTTGAGGAGTTTAGGGGAAATACAAGGATAAGGTAAATGCAAGTTCTCAATTTTAGAAGGGAATATGAGACACTAAAGATGAAGGATGCTGGATCTGTTAAAGATTACTTAGATAGGTTGATGAAAGTGGTGAACAAAATAAGGTTGTTAGGGGATGAACTACTTGATAAGCTTGTGGTAGAAAAGGTCCTTATCAGTTTACCCGAGAAATTTGAGGCAAAAATCTCTTCACTTGAAGATTCCAGAGACCTGTATGTTATTACCTTATCTGAGCTCATAAATGCTTTGCAAGCAACTGAGCAAAGGAGGTTGTTTAGACAAGACGAACAAGTTGAAGGAGCTCTATGTACCAAGGAAAAGTATAAAGCTCAAACAAGCTTTGGTGTGAAGAAGCAACAACCTAAAAAGAAGAAAGGAGAAAACAGCAGAACTGCAGGCAAAAATGAAAGTTATCCACCCTGTCCTCATTGCAAGAAAAAGGGCCATTTCAGGTCGAACCCGGAAAGAATTTAGGTAGGATGTTGAAGAAACTGATGACATAGATAATCATTCAACTACTTTAGATCAACCGAGCAAGAAGACTGCATCTGCGGATTTTGATGCAGAATATTCAGACGAACCTCTTGTACTGAACTAAACCCATCTATCTGCTTTCTTGTAATTAAACTCTTTGCATTCAAAACCCTCTATACTAATACAGTTTTTGTCAAATGTAGGGCATGTGGAAGCGTTGAGTTGGAACTTTTTGATTTTTTAGGTCGTGGATATGTTGGCTGTGTACTCCCCAACTGTGTTGTTTCATATTCTTGGTAAGATCTTCTGGTGCACTTTCTAAAATTGTAATGATATATTCCATTTAAATATTTTTCTTATCTATGTCAAAACATCAAGGAGCTGCATAGGATCTTTGAAAGCTAATACTAATTTACATTATTCGTCCTCCCTCAAGAACAAATCATAATTGTGAAAGAGGACCGTAACGCCCCAAAATTTCACAAACATTGGAGTGTTACCAAAAATTTAATTTCTTTGTGGAACGATAAAAATAATATTCTTTTAATAAAAATAACTGGAATATCCATAATTTCAAACATGAAACCATAACCACAAACTAAATAACTATTTTGGAACAAATAACTGACTAATAATTTAAAATGAAAAAATAAACTTATTAGTTCATCTCTTCGATTCCTCTTTGTAACGTCCCAAATTCGAGGAACTCGAAGAGTTAAAAGTTTTTTTAATTTGAGCTATTTAATGTTAACCAAAATAAGTTTCAAATAAAGAAAATTAGAAGTTTGAAATATATTATAAAAATATGATGGAAGATAATTGTCTATATAGATTATGACAATTACTGTAAATTTGATTTTGGAAAACATTCGAAAGAAAAATCAGCAATACCAATTGCGCAGCAGCGGAAAGATAAAAAATTGTTTGACTTAGTAAACGTGGACTAAAAATCATGAAATTTTACCAGCAACTATGGAATTCATATATGTACACCATATAAAAATTTAGCGTCTCGACGGTAATGTTTGAAGCATGAAAATATTTTTCAACTATGCTGGACAGAAATTTCAAAACTGACTCGACACAGCCTACCAAAATGCACATAACGTTTTCTCTAGATAATATTTTAAGGTAATTCCAAAGACCACTGTTAAAAGACTCGTAGATATTTCAAACCCAACTGATTTCACTCAAACATATGCACCGTAGCCCAAGTTATACCATTTTTAAATAGGTAGATAGAATCTGAAAATACAGCAGTAAATAAACTTCATACGTAATCATTCAATCGTTTCTAAATTATAGTTGACATGAAATGTAAGTAAAATTAAGAAAAACAAAAAGTCAAACATATTAAAAGTGATGTCTAAGTGTTCATAAGAGATTTAAACAAATGAAAATTTTACTAGGAATTTAAATGCATTCGAAGTCACCGAGCACTTGCCACCACGCCATGCCACTACCATGCCTTCAATTAACCTGTAAATTTTGTAGGAGTGAGTATCACAAGTAATACTCAGTAGGAAAACACTTAAGTAAAAGGTAAAAATTATATATTTTTAGAAATGCAAGTATGGTCATTTGTGTCACCGTCAATTTCTAAGCGAACCGGTGATCAAGCAGTCCGCATACTCTTAGGTTTTAACAACCCCTTTTTATGAATCGAAATTCATCTCTTCATCTCTTGTTTGAACCACACAAAGGATGCTTCCATTCTCTCATGAGTAATACAATAACACATTAATGCAAGTCGAAATCAAATAATTTTACTCTACTTACATAAGTGTCGTAAACACCCCTATCTTGAACGATTGGAGTTTGAATATCCTTTTCTGTTCAATATGTAATAAAATCCAGCGTACTCTATGCCTCTTCTTTAGAAATTTTCAGACTCAACGGGCTTTGAAAGAGAAAACGTTGCTTTAGAGGTTGTAGGAGATTTTTCTTTTGTTTTTAAATTGCAAAATGATAAATGTGATGGATAGCAACTTAAAAAGGGATTTAAAACAATGGTTATGGGATATTAATGATGTGTATAAATGGATGTTCATGTTACCTTTTCATTTGAATGGATTTGGATGGTTGAATTAAAAGGATGGTTACAACATTTAGTGGTAGGCGGATACGACATTTAGTGGTTAAATCGAGTGGGATGAATTTTGGGCGGTTACGGCATTTAGTGGTTGAATTTAATGAAAAGTCTAGTGGGGGAAATGGAAAGTCAGGTTGAGGGATAATGAATAAATAAATAAATGGAGATGCATTAGTGGAGAAAAACTGTGAGTGAGAAAAATTGTAATGAAATGAATTTGGGATTGTTTGGTACATTATAATCGATTTATCAAAATTTTAAAATTTAAGCACTAAGCATATATGCAACAATTAAAATAACGTGTGTCGTCAAAATAAAATAAAAAGAATTTTCGTTTACTAGCAATTTGCTACCTTACAAAAATTTTATAAACAAGTGCGCAAAACTTTACTATCGTGACCAAAACTTTAATTTGAATTCTTAGGAAGGGTCGTAGCGACGAAATAATATAACTTAAATTAATTTCGGTTTCTACAAGAAAATTTCTTTTAAAACGAAATACAAGATTATTTTTTTTCCAGTCGCTACACTTTTGGCAATGGCATTCACCATCCCGCCACTGTTCCAATCGACCCGAACTAACCTGTAAAATTTTGTAAGAGTGAGTATTTAAAAAAATACCCAATAAGATACGTACAGTTTCCATACACAATTATATACAATAAAATAAACACTTCATACTAATCTTCTCTTATGGAGTACATCGGTGACCATGCGACACACCTACCTTAGGTCATCTTAGATTCTCGTAGGATATCATATCTTTTAAAAAAGAACCTGCCCAAAGGTCTACAGATAATTCATGCATAAATTATTGAACATAAAAGCATAGCGAAACGAACAACTTGCACAAAAATATCTTACCTTGATTGATCAAACGAGCTTTGAATAATAAAAATATACTTAAAATTTACAGCTGCTTTATATGAAAATTACTGTGTAAAATTCTGTTGTAGTGAATTGTGGGACTTTGGCACACTATTTATAGTAAAAAAAAATAGTAGTTGAGTCATGATGCAATTGTGATGGAAAATCATATTTATCACATTTGATAAAAATTGAATTTGTAGTAAACCAATCACAAGGTGACATGTGTACAAAATACTTATCACGACAAAAAAGGTGGTGATGGCAACTTGACTTTAAATAGAATTCTAAAAAATTAATGATAATCCCACATCCATTCACGTGGCTATCCACATCACAATTTACTTTGATTTAAAATAAATAAATACATAAATTACAATTTCTTTGAATTTCAATATTTTGAGATTAATTTATTCGAATTAACTTTTTCTCGAGCCTAATTTGCATAATTAATTACGAGCTATCCAACGAGTACCATATTGATATACTTTTCATCACTCTATCAAAAACCAAATAATTGACCCAAAACATAAGAATTTAAAACATAAATCACTTTAGTCCCTCAACTTTCAAAATAATAAAATATAATATATAGAAAAAAATAATTTTTTTTTATTCTAAAATTTTCGGTGTGTTACAATCTTACCTTCTTAAAAAAATTTCGTCCTCGAAATTATCTCAACTACTTGAAAAGTTCTAAATACTTGACATTTGACATAATTACAATATATCATAACATAAATCAAGAAAACTCATAATCATGATAAAAGAACGACATTTCCTTTCATACATTAGGATCAGTTGGAGAGTGATCGAGTAGTGAGTGCTACGTGCCAATGGTTCTTTATCTCATTACATGTTTAAGACTTTAACTTTCACATTGTCCGTAAACTCCTAATACTGCATTTTTTTATCTCCAAAAATAGGGTTTTCTCAAAATAGAAGTTTAAAAAAAAATGGATTTTTAAATTTTTTTTTTAAATTTTGAAAGGTTTGAAATATTGTATTTAATCTCATTAATTTGAATAATGCGCAATCAAAGGCTTCCATATGAGGAGGGGGTCACAATGGACTGCTTAAATCTCAAACTATTCTTAGACAGTTTATGCCTTTTTGATAAAGCCTTTCAATTTTGTAATTACGCAAATAAACAAAATTCTAACAATAAGTCGAACATAAAATCTCTTAAAATGTGAATTTTTAGACTGGCAATTTTTTTTTTTTTTTTGTAAAGTCTGCAGGAAAGCATTTGCTCTAATACCAAACTGTAATGCCTCAAAATTTCACAAACATTCGAGTGTTACAAAAAATAACTGGAGTATCCATAATTTCAAACATGAAACCATAACCACAAACTAAATAACTGTTTTGGAACAAATAACTAACTAATAATTTAAAATAAAAAAAATAAACTTATTATTTCATATCATCCACTGAACCAGCCCAATCACTATTAGTGAATCCTGTCAATACTAGATTTTCTGATTTCCTGAAGCTGATTCCATAGTCCTTTGTCCCTTTGATATACCTCAGCACTCTTTTAGCTGCTTAGAAGTGAATTTCACTTGGATCTTGCCTAAATCTAGATAGTAGGTTAACAGCAAACATTATATCTAGTCTTGTGGCTGTAAGGTAAAGCAAGCATCCAACCAAACTCCTATATATCTTTTCAT